>PVJI01009291.1:0-66225 GCA_004026765.1 Micronycteris hirsuta
CACTTCCTTTGCTTGGGGTCAGTTTGATTTTTTGTGGGATTGGGACAGATGGCAATTCCACTAATAGGACAGAGTTCTTGGAAAATTACGGAGCAAATGTCAGTCAAGCAGAAAGTACCCTCACTCCCATATGCCCCCCTAAATGGTATAAGACTCATCAGGAACGGGAATGGAGGAAACTTTTTGGCCCAAGTCCTACGCCCTCAGTTGCTCCCACCACCTCAGGCAGAATACAGGCCCCTGAGAATAGAATTAGGTCTAAAAGGCGAGTTTGGTCAGCTTTCTATCATTTTCCATTGACTACGACCCCTAGGCCTACAGACCCCCCATTACCCTACACAGGCATTTATCATAAAGGATCTAGATGGGTTAATATTAGAGGATACTAGGTAGATTAATAGAAAGAGTTTTCTGCACAATAAACTAAAGATAATAAAAATTATTAAACAGAAAAATATCCTGAGCAGTGAGAGACAGCCATTAACCACATAACCACAGAAGTCTAACAGGCTCATGACAGTCCTCACACCAGACTTGTGGTCAGACGCTTTGCTGATCCAGCAGCAAGATTAGAACCAAGAGCTTGCAAAACAAAGTTTAGCTGTTATTACCCAGCTGTTTTATTTCATGTATGTGTCATGCTTCTCTGGAACTCTTGCAAAAGCAAATGCATTATGAAAACACTCCTAGTGTAACCCCGTCCCCCCCCACCCCATACCACTGGAGCTTGCAAAAAGCACGTAAATAAAACAGACTCTGAAGCCAGACGCAGAAAAGAAGCGTCTGGCTGACGAGCTAGAAGCTACACATCCTGTGTCGTTCTTCATTTGCTGACTCTGCCCGCCCCCTCGCTCACCTGTGGGACCCCCTGGACCTGGCTGGGGCGGGACCCCAGCAGGGACCCTCTGGTTCCCAGCCCACACTCAATCCACTGAGCTACACCAGCCGGGCTTGTTTATGATTTTTAGATTTAGTTGTTGATAGTTGTGAGTTTGTTGTCATTTTAATGTTCATAGTTTTGATCATCTTCTTTTCTTAAATAAGTCTGTTTAACATTTCATAAAATAAGGGCTTGGTGATGATGAACTCCTTTGGCTTTACCTTGTCTGGGAAGCACCTTATCTGTCCTTTAATTCTAAATGATAGCTTTGCTGGATAGAGTAATCTTAGTTGTAGGTCCCTGCTTTTCATCACTTTGAATATATCTTGCCTGCAAAGTTTCTTTGGAGAAATCAGTTGATAGTCTTATGGTAACTCCTTTGTAGGCTACTCTCGGCTTTTCTCTTGCTGCTTTTAAGTTTGTCTCTTTATCTTTAACCTTTGGCAATTTAACTACAATGTGTCTTGGCATTGTCCTCTTTGCATACATCTTGTTTGGGATTCTCTGGGCTTCCTGGACTTGTAAGTCTATTTCCTTTACCAAATTACGGAAGTTTTCTTTCATTATTTTTTTTCTAATAAGTTTTCAATTTCTTGCTCTCCCTCTTCTCCTTCTGGCATCTCTATAATTCAGGTGTTGGAGTGTGTGGAGACATCCCAGAGTCTTATTTTCTCCTCATCTTTTAAAATTCTTGTTTCTTCATTCTGTTCTGGTTGAGTGTTTATTTCTTCCTTATGTTCCAATTCATTGATTTAAACCTTGGTTTCCTTCACTTCATTGTTGGTTCCCTGTAGATTTTTCTTTATTTCACTTAGTGTAGTGTTCACTTCTTCCCTTATGCTTTTGCCATACTCGATGAGATCTGCAAGCATCCTTATCACCAGTGCTTTAAACTCTGCATCTGATAGGTTGGCTATCTCCATTTCACTTAATATTTTTATTGGAGTTTCGTTCCATTCTTTCATTCTAGCCATATTTCATTATCTCCTCAATTTGGCAGCCTCCCTGTATTTGTTTCTATATATTAGGTAAAACTGTTTTGACTCCCTGTCTTGGCACACCAGTACATTGTACAGGGCGGAGCCTTAGGTAATCTCCAGGGCATGCAGCTCACTTCAGTGCATTGTGACATTGTATGTGGGGGAGGGGTCAGAGAGAGGGCAATGCCACTGCCTGACTACTGGAGGCTTGTTGGACACTCGCCCTGCTTCCAGTCACTTATGCGACTGGTGCCCCTCCAGCCATTCCCCTGGTGGTGATTCCCAGAGTCAGGTAGTTTTGTGTACATTCTAGGACTTTGTGGGACCTTTAATGGGACTCTCCTGAGAGAATCACGTTTTTTTTCCACTCCTCCAACCCTCACTGGTTTTTTAGAGCCAGGAGTTATGAGACTTTATTTTCCCAGTGCTGGAACCCTGAGCTTGCATGGCCTGGTCTTGGGCTCACTACCCAGGTATGCCTAATGTGAGATCCCCTACTCTGTCAGCCACCGCTGCTGCCTCCTCGTCACTGCCACCTCACTACCACCACACCACATCCTCTGCATCCGGGCTTCCCACCTCTGCCCTTTTTACCAATGTGGATGAATATGTCCTCTTTAAATCCTTGGTTGTCAGACTTCCATACAGCTATATTTTCCAGCAGTTCTGGGTGTTTTTTTGTTTTAAGGTTAATTGTAATCCTTCTTATAGTTATGCAAGGAGGCAAAACATGTCTGCCTATGCCTCCATCTTGACTGGAAGTCTAAAGTTGTAATTAATTTAAATATGAAGATCCTTTAAAGAAGATTTAGATATTAAAAAATAAGTACCCTTGCTCTGGCCAGGTGGCTCAATTGGTTGGAACATCATCCCGTAAAGTGAAAGTTCAAGGGTTTGATTCCCAGTCAGGGCACATGCCCAGGTTTCAGGTTTGATTTCTGGTTGGAGTATATGTAAGAGGAAACAGATCCATGTTTCTCTCTCACATTGGTGTTTCTCTTTCTTTCTCTCTCCCTCCCTTACCCTCTCTCTAAAATCAATAAGCATATCCTCTGGTGAGGATAAAAAAAAATGAATACATAAATATTCTACTGCTAGGCATTGGGAATAATTGAAGCAGAATTTCATTACAGAATAAGTTCTCCACATTGTACTTTTGCTTTCTTTTGAACCCAGAGGTATTGATATATTTTTAACATTGAAAGTGTTTCTAGGGCTGTCTAGTTCATTCTTTCATCAAATACAAAAAATCCCATCCATGAATTTATTCATAAGCGTGTATGTACTGGAGAAACAACAACCTAAAAATGGGGCAAGATCTCTTGATTTATGTTGAATCTAAAAACCTGTGTGTTTTTATGAATTTTAACAAGACACATTAAGTATTCTTCTCAAAGTTCTTCTATAAATTGATTGCTACAGATTTTCTTCTCTGCTAGCCTTCTGGCACAGTCACCTAGGCAGTCACAGTGCCCATCACAATATCCTGTCAAAAAATGATTTTTCTGAAGCTCCCTATGACAGCCTCTTACTTTTTTCCTACTGCATTATTGGGGAGGTGTTCCTGGTTCAAGATGTTGACTGAAAAAGGCTCCCTTCACATACACTTTTGATCCCTATCCCATAAAAGCCTGTTGGGGGAAGAATTGAAAGCTCAGTGGATACCACAGGCAACAACAAATGGTTTACTTCTGACATGAGTATTGCAAGCAGGCACTATTGCTGGCTTCAAAGGAAGACTGAAGGTGAGAGCAAGGATGCAGCTGAAATAACTTCTGCATGGCTAGGATTTACGGAGATGACTGATACACGTTAGCTATATAATACAAATCCAAGCAGTGAGGGCAGAATATCTTAATTACACATCTATGCTGCTTCTTTACAGATATCAAACATTCTTATTTGAAAAAAAAATGAAGAAAATTTTTGAGAGTTGCAACGACGAAGGTCAGCTTTGTGAACACAGAAACGGCTAACCCATGAAGGGCCATGAGTTTGTGGATATTAAAATTAAAATTAAATTAAAAATTTAAAAACTAAATTATTTTAATTTTAAAGCCCAACAGCCACACAAGGCTACAGGCTATGGTATCAGACAACACTGCGAACATTCCCATCATCACAGAATTTTCTACTGGAATTCTCTATTCTCTAATAGAAAATAATAACTAGCACAAAATGGAAATTTTCCAATTTTTGTGCAGCCACCTTGCAAATACACACAGTTGCTTATGATGTGATAGAGAGATCACAGGGAGAATCAGTGATACTTAGCAACAGATTCCTACAGAGTAAAGAATTCATTTTAAAATATTGCATGCTGATAAAATGCTAGTAAGAGTTGGAGGAAGAAACACATATCGTTCTGAAACATTTATTTTCCATACTTTTACTTTGTATTTCCCCCTACTTCCAAATATATTATATCTTTGTTTTATAAAGAGTAAAAACAAAGCTTAAAATGTGATCCGCCTTCACAAACACCTAACCCCAAGCAGTTTTTAGAAAAGAAACTTGTATTTGATTGAGTTTTCAACTCAAAACCACAAACAAACAAAAAAACACAAAGTCTCTGGGTACAGTTTCACTTTAATATGCTATGTTATAAAAGGCTTAAAACATGATATGTTGAATACAGCACAAGCAATACTGTGTGGTAATTTATCCTTATTTTCATTTGCAGTTTTAGAGCTAATGTACAATCTCACTTTTAGGTACCTTTAGTTATACTCACTGTTCTGTACTTGTAAGATCTGTATAAAGGGGACTGGGCTGGGATTGTGTAGCTGGGTTAATACATATTACAATGCCTTATCACTATAGCATGAGTCTAGAATGACTCCATTCCTCAAAGGTGACAGGGCTGCCTTTGAGTTATGCTAGCATTCTAAATGAGGCAATAAAAACACTCTCGAGCTTTCTGTTTATTCCATAAACAGTAGGGTAATTCTCTACGCTTCTTTTTAAAAAACATTTTTGACTTGAGTATATTTTAATCATTTTTATATGGTGAGGATGAGAAACATGTTGCATTTTTTTCTGAATTACATCCTAGTAAAAACAAAAATAAAAAGGAGAGAAATAACCATTACTGAAACAAAAGCAAATGCAAACAGATAAAGTAATCTTTTTTAAAAAAAATTAACCTGAAAGTTCAAATAGCCTAACAGACTCAGGCACTCTATTAGGAATGTAAAAAGACTAAAATGCTAGAAAGGAAGCCACTGAAATGAGCATGGGCTATATAACACAGTAGTAGTGATATTTAACACCATTTAAAAGAAAAAGTCATTGTCAGTACTATAAAATATCAAATACTGGACAAGCCTCATCTGCCACATTACACTGGCAAACACAGGAAAAAAGCAGTCTGATTTTCGCTACAGTAATTTTAATTTATTTAGTGTGAATCTGTTTCTAACTTGCCAATGTACAACCATAAATTTCTTCTTTATTATACCTGAAAAGCAGATTAATTTCTGTATAAGGAGGTAAGTCTCATTATTTTTCCAAGAAAGAGTAAAAGAACAGAATCAAGAACTCTGAGAGAAAGTAAAGTATTTCCAGCACTTGTTCTTTGTTGATTTATTGATGATAGCCATTCTGACCTCTGTGAGGTGATATTTCATTGTGGTTTAATTTGCATTTCTCTGTTAGTGACAGTATCTTTGCATACATCTATTGGCCACCTGTATGTCCTCTTTTTTTTTTAAGATTTTATTTTTATTTATTTTCAGAGAGAGGGTAAGGGAGGGAGAAAGAGAGGGAGAGAAACAGCAATGTATGGTTGCCTCTCACACGGCCCTCACTGGGACCTGGCCCGCAACGCAGGCATGTGCCCCGACTGGGAAATGAACAGGGACCGCTTGGTTCCCAGCCCGCGCTCAATCCACTGAGCTACACCAGCCAGGGCCTTGTATGTTCTCTTTGGAGAAATGTCTATTCAGGTCCTTTGCCACAGAGAAAGGGAAGCCTTTTTTACTTTTTCGTGGAAATGCAGATTGGTGCAGCCACTGTGGAAAGCAGTATGGATATACCTAAAAAAATTAAAAATGGATCTGCCTTTTGACCCATCAATCCTACTTCTGGGAATATATCCAAAATAACCCAAAACACTAATTTGAAAGAATATAAGCACCCCTAAGTTCATTGAAACATTATTTCCTATTGTCAAGATATGGAAGCACCCAAGTGTCCATCAGTAGATGAGTGGGTAATACAACTAGGAGGCATTTACACAATGGAATATGACTCAGTCATAAAAAAGAAGAAAATTGTACCCTTAGCAACAGTATAGATGGACCTGGAGAACACTATGCTAAATTAGATAAGCCGGGTAAAGAAAGACAAATACCACATGATTTTAGTCATATGTGGAATCTAATGAACCAACCAAACTAACAGGCAAAACAGAGACAAACTCATAGATGGAGAGCAGATGACAGCTAGCAGGGGAAGGTTAGGGGTTGGAGGGACTGAGCGAAAAGAAAAAAGGACACATGGACATGGACAACAGTGTGGTGATTGCTGGGTGGGTGAAGGGGTAGAAGGGGACTAAATGGTGATGGAAAAAAATACAGTAAGAATTAAAAATAACTAACTGGGGAAAAAACAAAAACAAAAATCTTTCCAATTTTAGAGCTTGTCTGATGCTGATGAAATGCTCACCCGTTCTCAGCAACCTGGGAAACTCACGCACTAAGTAGAAAGGAAAAAGGGTTTTCTTTTCTTGGTTCTTTTCCAATCTTCCTCCCCATCTGGGACCCCATAACCTGATATTGGCACCATGTAAAGGACCGTATATCTAAGATTCTTGTGTTTCAAGAGAAAAATTCTGTGCTTTCAGTATACCAATAACCTCTATTGTAGCACATTCTGTAAATTTTATTTATTAAAATCTAAAAACTGGTAATATAAAATGGAAAAAGATGTTGTGTATGAACAGAAAAAGTATATATTTGTATATTACGTTTACTGTCATCAAGCTCACAAGAAAGTTTCTATCTAAATTTGATATCAAAATTATAACATCAGTTTCTTTTTGCATTAACAATTCTAGAGGCAACATTTACAGATTATTTTAATAGCATTGAATATACAGTCAAATGATATTCTTGATGTAAAATATGTTACAGTTTAGCACAGATAAATGAAAAGTTTTGATTTCAACAGTGTGCTCTTGGGTTGCCATTTGAGAAATGCATTTTCCAAAACTATTTTGATGCATTCATTTTGTTTTTGTTTTTTTTTTTTCCTTAGAGTGGAAAACCAACTTTCTTTTCACAAGGACTTTGTATTTTATATAATGATGAAGTGACTATAATACTCATTGAGACTAATTAAGTAAATTATGATAAGAATGTTTTCTAGGAATGCATTTATCAGTAGCATTTCACATTAAACTAGGTTGTGATAATCATTTATAAGCAAATGGGAAGAATTTTATCCAGCTTTAATTCTACCAGGAAAATATCTAATTTTTACCTACATATACACTAGTCAAGGTGATGTAATGAATTGTTACCTAATAATTTATTCTGTTTTTGTAACACAAAATCATTTTATTGGCTATAGAAAATTGATCACACTCAATTTGATAGTATCTTCTCTGCAGACTTAAATATCAGTTTATGATATGTATCAATAAAATAAAAAATTTTCAGGAGAAAAAAACCCAGCCTGGATATTAAAATGAGGCTGCAAGCTAGTGCTCTTCTCCTTCTGATGACACGGCTATTTGAGAGCATTTCTAATTTCTCCTAAGTTATTACAGAAATACCATTTTTATAGGATTGTTATCCATGCTTCCAGAGGTTTCAACAATTTGATTCCTTAATGTTTAGTGAGCATATGCATTAGTAAAATTTAAGGGTTGAAACGAACTTTCATCTTTTAAGTAAAGGAATATTAAAGTTCTCTTTATTCCATCACTCAAAGGGAGAAAAGAAGGGAGGGAGAAAGAGTGGGAGAGAAGGATAGGAAGGGAGAGAGGAGGGAGAGAGAGAGATGATAGACTTTATCCTTAGATTTATTCTTAAAATGCCAATGTTATTAAAACTTCTACCTCAATAACTGTTTTTGTACTTTCTGTGTGTGTGCGTGTGTCTCTCTCTCTCTTGCTCTTTCAAGTGTTTTAGTAATAAAGAGAGAGTTAGGTTTAGGCTTCTGTGAAAAAATGATAATTTGGGGGATATGTATTTCATATACAGCAGGGAAGTCTATTCATTTTTAATGTGGTCATCATAACATTAGCTTAAAAGTATTCATTTTAATTTCAGATTATTCATTAGATTGTATTTTTCTTTAGAATTATCAGAACTGCTTAGTTCTACTTCTTTACATCTTCAATCAATATAAAGGTTAAATAGCAAAATTGTATTTTTAAAAGGATAAGATTAATAGTAAAAACTTTCTTCTCCTCTTGCTTATTGTTCAAATATAAAGTTCTAGTTACCTTTAAAAAAGGATTGCACACAGAAGAGTTTTTATACTTGTAAAATTATAAAATCAAGAATGGTTAAAGCCTACAATGGGAAGGATTTTAAATGATCTCTTTGGAATATTCTCAAATAATTCATGGTTTCATTTTATTTTTTTCTTCATTTACTCTCCAATTTTTATTCTCATTATCTTTCACTTAGAAATGGAAGAAAATTCAGATGAGGCACATGATAAATATAAAAAATATTCTGCCAATTTTTTCCCTTCTATGGAGATGATAAATTCCTCTAAATTGTACTTAACCCTGCCAAAGATTTGTAAGAGAAGATCATGAAAGTGCTTGGAACTTTCCAACAGAAAGATAATTGATACAAAGCATTTTTATAGCGTGTTCTGACATTAGCATTTAGAATCTTTTCTCTTGAGGAAAATTGCTCACTGTAAACAAGTGAATGAATGCTTTCGGCTGAATGCTTTCAGAATCCTAGGAAGGATTCTGAATCATTTATTCTGGATTTTATTTCAAGTGAGATTTTTTAAATGAAGTTATTTGTCTCAGGCAATCCAATAAATCATTATGACTTTTAAAATATATTGATAATCAGTTTAAAAATAATTTGAGCTTCTATATCATTTTGAACTACTTTTCATTTAGAATGAATACCTTAAACTATTTCTTTTCTTTCACCACTTATCTCTAATCTAATAAAACTCTGGCTCTTATATCCCCTTTCCAATGAAAGGTATTTGTTTTCATCTGATTTCACAAATAACCCAGTTTAATCTTGTATCAATGGTAAGTAATTTCAAATAATATGTACTCTTCAAGGTCTGACTCATATACTTCAAGGAAATTTTCCTTAAGTGGCCTAATGTTATTAAGCTCCCATGCTACTCTGTAGCACTATTCTATCACTTACCATATGAGATTTTGCTATGTAATTATTCTTGTAAATGTCATAATCCTCTACTGGATTGTAATCATGTGCCATTACAAACCCCACTGTGGACTCCCACATCTCATACCATTGAGTTTTCTCATCTTCTAGAAGGCATTGGTGTTGAAAGTCAAGCAAGCTTAACATCTGGGTTCACTATAATTTCCCAGTACATAACCACAAAGAACATACAATTAGATCCTGCATCTTTAACCTTGTCCTTCTTCAAATTTTTTCTACTGTGATATCTGAGACTGTCCTCAATAATTAAAACTAACCTTGCCTTTGATTTTGTCCAGGTAGAATGGGTATAGGGAAGATGTACTTTCTCTATCCTGTATAAAATACTGAAGAGTGGTTCTGTGGGCAATGGAAGCCAGTAGTGATGGTGATGTGATGTGTCTTATTCTTGGGATAGCTACAAACAATGTCCTCAATTTTTCTACTGTCCAAGAAGAATAAAGGAAGGCAGCTGACTAGACATCTTATTTTCCTATGAAATATGCCCAGAATGCCCTTTTCATTCTCCATTTTTATTAATCTAACTTTTTTATGCTATAAGAGAGAGCCTAACTGGTATCACTTTTATCAAGCCATTGCTGATCAAACCCTCCTATCAATCCCTTTCTCTTTAAACCTCTAAAAATACGTAGTTGAAGTATGTAGAATTTTCCACATTTTAAAATATTTCCTATTTTTATTTAAAAATAAACTCAAGGTGGATAAAAGACTTAAATATAAGTCATGACATCATAAAATCCAAAATAGTCCATGCAGCAATATTTTTACTAATATGCCCTCTAGAGCAAGGGACATAAAGGAAAGAATAAACAAATGGGACCTCATCAAATTAAAAAGCTACTGCATAGCTAAAGAAAATAGCACTAAAATGAAAAGAGAATCAGCCGTATGGAAAAACATATTTACCAGTGATACCTCAGACATATATTTATATATTTTGGTTTGATCTCCAAAATATATAAAGAACTCACATGACTCCACTCCAGGAAGACAAAGAACCCAATTAAAAAATGGGCAAAGGACTGGAACAGACACTTCTCCAAAGAGGACATACAGAGGGCCCAGAGACATACGAAAAGATGCTCAGTATCACTAGCCATCAGAGAGATGCAAATTAAAACCACAATGAGATACCACTTCACACCATTGAGAATGGCCATCATAAACAAATCAACAAACAACACGTGTTGGAGAGGTTATGGAGACAAGAGAACCCAAGTACACTGTTGGTAGGAATGCAGACTGAAGCCACTGTGTAAAGCCACTGTGAAGCCATGGTGGAAAACAGTATGGGGTTTCCTCAGAAAACTAAAAATGGAACAGTGTTTTGACCCAGCAATACCACTGTTGGAATTATACCCTAAGGATCCTTAAACACCAATTCAAAAGAACCTACGCACCCCAATGTTCATAGCAGCACAATTTACAATAGCCAAGTGCTGGATGCAACCTAAGTGCCCATCAGTAAATGAGTGGATCAAAAAATTATGGTACATTTACACAATGGGATACTGCACAGCAGAAAGAAAGAAGGAGCTCCTACCCTTTGCGACAGCATGGAGGAAGCTGGAGAGCGTTACACTGAGCGAAATATGCCAGAAAGTGAAAGACAAATACCATATGATCTAACCTATAAGTGGAACCTAATCAACAAAACAAATGAGCAAGCAAAATATAGCCAGAGACATTGATATAAAGAACAAACTGACAATTACCAGAGAGGAGAGGTGAGAGGGGTAATGGGGGAAGGGCCATCAAGGAGTATGTGTTGGGGACACATGGCTGGAGAAAGGGGGGTGTGGGTTTGGGAGTGGGAGGCAGGGCGAAAATGCAGACAACTGTACTTAAATAACAATAATAAAAAGAAATATTTAAAAACAAAACAAAATACCTGCTTTATTATTACCATGAGAGTAAAAGAGTAGGTAGTGTTTTTATGTAGGAAAATCATTAATGAAAAATTAAAAAGATCTATTAGATTACTGAAAATATTTTAGTGAATGCAGCAGGTTCATAATACAATATATTATGGATTTCATTTAGGGGAAATAAATCAACAAGCAAATGTATGCCATTGACAGCATCAATTTAATATTCATAATCTGACAAATTTTCATATCTATGAATCTAAATAAGTTTACTATAATCAAATTACATAAGTGACAAGCAGTAATTGATAAACAAAAAACCACAGTGATAAACTAAAATAGAGGAATTAAGCTATTCATGTGATTGTAGTCACAGAGCTACTTGGAGGCAGAGCCAACATTTATAATCCAAGTTATCTGATTTCCTAGCTGTGCTCATCCTAATAAATAGAAGGCACTATATTAGAAATATATGAACACAGGCGTTTTGTCAACTCATCCTTATCTAAATACTACATAAGAATCACTTACCCCATCAATTATCCCATGCTCAAAATTTATCTTCTTATCAAGTTATTTCAGATTAAAAAAAAATTAGAATTTCATTGTGGGAATTAGAGAAATATTAAATACCTGAAAATTTTCTTAATATAAATATTTCCTCTATAAATATTAGTTAGAATATCAGTGGACGTCTTATTAAATATGTATCTGAGCTCACGAAAAAGTAAGGGAAATTTCTAGGAACTATGAATAAAAGACAACTGAAAAATAAAATATTAAGTACATAAGCTAACCATGAGGTTGCTCTGGAGGGCTTGCCAGTCTCAATAATCTAGGGCAGTGGGTCTTAAGCAGTGGCAATTTTGCTCCCAAGGGGACATTTGAGAATCAATGGAAGTGTGTCCTACTGTGATCTTATGGGTGGACAGTAGCATTGCTGCAACTTCCTACAGTACAGAGGATGCAAGTCCCTCATCCCTGCCCCATTGCCACCACCACTGAACAATTATCCATCCCACACTCTCAATGGTGTCAAGGTGGGGGATCCTGTTGTAGGGGCTCAAATATTAATTCCTAGTTGAAGATGGGAAAAAAAGTTTGGGCTAATGAAATCTAGAGAATTAAAATTTAGATACCTTACATGACAAAGCCAGGACCTTTTCAGGGTTAGTTCTAAGTGAAATGAACTAGAAATAAGCTATTGACACAAAAAGAAGTGATTGCGTTTTGTCCTGGGCTTGAAAATTTGTAACCATCATATGCCTTAACCGTGTCTGCATTGCAGACTTCCTGCTTTATTAGCTCTTGGACAACTCTCACTCATAAAATTTACACCATCTGATAAAACACTTGGGAATCCATTAGAAGCAAGTACAAAGAGGAGCAAAAACAATATTTTCAACCCAACAAGACGTACATAGCCCCTCACTGAAAATAAACTCATTGTCTAACTATACACCATGAGCAAGAGTTTACAGATAACACAACAGAAGGGTTCATCCCTGAGTACTTTAGATAACACAGCATTTCTGGACATTGCCTTTTTACCCAATATATACACAAAAAATAAAGATATAAAGTAGCATTTGGAAATAAGAAAAAAGGCACTATTTAATAAAAAAATTAACCTGGACCAAAGTAGTTTGGGCGATAAAGAGTGAATAGCTGAATTTTATTCAGTTTTGATAAAATACATGAGTTCTTAGATTTAAATATGATGCTAATCTGAAAAAGAAACACAAATATTATATATCAAGAAATATGGTAGTGAAATTGCAGAGGACCAAAAGCAGATAAAACTCAAAATCAACTAGAGCAGCAATGGCAAATGCCTGGCAAAGAACAATAATTCCAACTGCTAGTTTCTCAACCACAATACTAGAAAGACAACTCAGTATATTCAAAGTGCAGTGAGAAAGTAGTTGTCAACCTGGAATTCTATATCCTATTAACCTGAAGATAATTTCAAAGAAAATGTAAAACACAAATTCTGTAAGTTCATTACTGAAAAAAACTACTAGAGCTTGGTTGTCAATTCTGTCTGGCCATTAAAATCAGTTGGAGGATGTCTAAATTCTCAATGTTAAGTTAAAGTTCAGATCCATTACATTAAGGTCCCTGTCAGTGAGATTGAGTCACTGTTTTTTTTACAACTCTGTAGATGATTCTAATATGCAATGTGGTTGAGAACCAGTATAGTTAATAAGTATTGTAGCATGAAGAGAATTAAAACCAAAAGAAAGGGAAGTAAGCAAGAAATTGGCAAGCAAGAAATTGTTGAATCTATATAAATGACAATACCAATAACAATAGTAATAACGATGTTATTTATGTCTTTGTATATACATGTAGGTATATAAATACATATATGAACATTGATTATTTGTATCCAAAGTAAATATGAAAGTGTAGTAATATCATGCTACTTACATATCATGTTTTTTAACAGCAATATGTAATTTAAAGTCCAAAAATTAGCCTTAAGTCATATACGTTACATTACAAAGTCAGGACATTTTTAGGGCTGACTCAAGAACTAGAAATAATTCTGCTGTTCAGTCAAAAAGAAGTTAGTGTGTTTTGCCCTGGGCTTAAAAGTTTGTTGCCATCATATATCCTCAGGCATGTCTACATTTTAGACTTTCTGTGTTATCAGATCTTGGACAATTCATATTTTAAAAAATCGGAAGTAGATACCTAAATATTCATATATTAATACAATTATTAGAAAAGACAAAACAACCAAAGTAGAATGATAATGAAAGAAGGCAGTACTGAGAAAGAAGTTCATAGTAATACAGGCTTACCTAAAGAAAATAGAAAAATCTCATATAAACAACCTAATCCTACATCTAAAAGAACCAGAGGAACAACAACAAACAAAGCCGGGAGTAATCAGAAGGAAGGAAACAATTAAGATCAGAGTAGAATTAAATGGCATAGAGACTAAAAGAAACAATTCAAAGCATCAACAAATACAGAAACTTGTTCTTTGAAAAGATAAACAAAATTGATAAACCATTAAACAGACTCATCAAGAAAAAAAGGGAGAGGATGCAAATAAATAAAATCAGAAATGAAAGAGGAGAGGTAATAACTGATACCACAGAAACACAAAGGATTATAAGAAATTATTATGAACAATGATACACCAAGAAAGAGGAGAACCTGGGTGCAATGGATACATTTCTAGAAACATACAATTTTCCAAAGCTCTAGACCAGACAAATTTTACCAAACATTCAAAGAAGAACTACCACCGATCCTTCACAAACTATTACAAAAAATTCAAGAAGAGAGAAGATTTCCAAATTCCTTTTATGAGGCTAGTATTATCCTAATCTCAAAGCCAGGTAAAGATACAACAAAGAAAGAAAATTACAGGACAATATCTCTGATGAACATAAATGTGAAAATCCTCCAAAAAAAAAATACTAGTAAGCCAGATCCAGCAACACATTAAAAAGATCATAACCATGATCAAGTGGGGTTTATTCCAGGGATACAGGATGGAATGATATTTGCAAATCAATAAATGTAATACATCACATAAATAAAAGGAAAGACAAAAATCTCATGATCATATCAATAGATACAAAAAAACATTTGATAAGGTACTGCACTCATTTATGATAAAAACACTCAGCAAAGTGGCAATAGATGGACCATAACTCAATATAATGAAGGCCATATAAGAAAAACATACTTCCAACATCATACTCAATGGGCAAAAGCTAAAAGTGTTTCCCTCAAGATTAGGAACACGGTACGGCTGTGTGCTCTCACCACTCTTATTCAACATGGTACTGGAAGTTCTAGCCACAGCAATCAGACAAGAAGAAGAAATAAAAGGCATCCAAATTGGAAAAGAGGAAGTGAAACTCATTATTTGCAGACAACATGAGAGTTACATGGAAAACACTATAGGCCCCACCAAAAAACTACTCAACCTAATAAGTAAATTCAGCAAAGTAGCAAGATACAAAGCAAATATTCAGAAATTGATGGCATTTTGTACACTAACAATGACCTATTAGAAAGAGAAACCAAAAAAAAAAATCCAAAAAACAAAAAACAAACCATTCACTATAGCAACAACAACAAAAAAATAAAGTAACTAGGAATAAATTTAATCAAGGAGGTAAAATACCTATACTTGGAAAACAATAGAACACTGAAGAAATTGAGGAAGATACAAATAAATGGAAGCATATACCCTGTTCATAGATTGGCAAAGTTAATATCATTAAAACGTCCATGCTACCCAAAACAATCTATAGATTCAGTGCAATGCATTTTAAAATACCAATAGCATATTTTGCAGATCTAGAACAAATACTTCAAAAGTTTATATGGAACCAAAAACAGCTATACAGGACACGTGGACAAAACCAAGGGGGGCTGGGGTCAGGAGAGGGAGGCGGGGATGGCTGGGGTGGGGCGGGGTGGTGGTCGTAGCGGAATGGAGACAACTGTACCTGAACAACAATAAAACATGTGGAAAAAATTTAAAAATAGCCTCTTCAATAAATGGTGTTGGGAGAACTGAACTGATACATGCAAAAAAATGAAACTAGACTACCAACTTATACCATACACCAGAATAAACTTAAAATGGTTAAAGACTTAAATATAAGCCATGACTCCATAAAAGTTCTAGCAGAAAACATAGGCAGTAAAATTTTAGATATTCCATATAGCAATATTTTTGCTGATAAATCTCCTAGGGCAAGGAAAATAAAGGAAAAAAATAAATGGGACTACCGTATTTTTTGGACTATAAGACAAACTGGATCATAAGATGCACCTAGGTTTTAGACCCTGCTCCTGCCTCCTGTGACCCTGTTCCACTGCCACCCTCCCCCAAGCGATCCAGGTAAGCTATATTTGAACTATAAGATGTACTCCCATTTTCCTCCCAAATTTGGAGGGGGGAAAGTGCGTCTTACAGTCTGAAAAATATGGTACATCAAATTAAAAAGCTTCTGCACTGTAATAAAACCATCACCAAAATGAATAAGGAACCGAATGTCTGGGAGAAGATATTTGCCAATGACTCATGAGACAAGAATTTAGTCTCCAAATTATATAAAGAACTCACAGGACTCAATGCCAGGAAGACAAACAACCCAATAAAAAAAATGGGCACAGTACATGAATAGATACCTCTCCAAGGAGGAAATACAGATGGCCCATAGACATATGAAAAAACATTCAACACTACTAGTCATCAGAAAGGTGCAAACTAAAACCACAATTGACATATCACCTCACACCTGTCAGAACGGCTATCATTAATAAATCTACAAACAACAAGTGCTGGCAAGGATGTGGAGAAAATGGAACCTTACTGCACTGTTGGTGGGAAGGCAGACTGGTGTAGCCACTGTGGAAAACAGTAAAGAATTTTCTCAAAATCTTAAAAAAATGGAACTGCCTTATGACCCAGTGATTCCACTGCTGGGAATATACCCTAGAATCCTGAAACAACAGTTCAAAAGAACTTATTTACCCCAATGTTTATAGCAGCGCTATTCACAACAGCTAGCTGTTGGAAAGAGCCCAAGTGCCCATCGGTAGATGAACGGATTAAAACACTGTGGTTCATCTACACAATGCAATAGAAACAAAGCATAACAACAAATCTATGCAAGTAGAATAAAATGATATAAAGAAATCTACAAATCTATAAGCAAAAGACAAGCAAAGTAAGAAAAAATAGGAGCATTGAGGAGGAAATAAAAATGGCCAATCTAACACTAAAAATATGGTTATTTTCACTAGAATTCAGGAAAATGTAATTAAGCTATATTCGGTTAAAATTTCTCACTTATCAGATTTACAAAAATTAATTGTCAGAACATTAAATTTTGACAAGGATCTAGAATCATGAAAACTTTCATATACTGCTGAAAGGAATATAAGTGTTCAAACATATTTGGAAAGATTTTAATAATATTTATCATGGTAGCATGTATGTAAAGTTTAAAAGTTGGTAATTCCATGTTTATAGGAATGTATATTTTATACATATATAAACTTTTAGATATGCACACAGGATAAAGGTACAATAAAGTTCATTGGAGCATTATGTTTATAGAAAAAAACTAAAGTTTGTAGGAATAGGAGAAATAATAAATTCTGATACATGCTAAAAATAGAACAGCATTGAACACTGAAAATAAATTAAAATTGCACATATAAACATGGAAGAACTCAAACCAATAATTGAGTAAATAAAGTAGCATGAAGAAAGGTACATATTGCATGACACAATTTAGAAAATATTTGATAACTTGCAACACTATATATACATATTGTATATGTGCACATTATTAATTGCACATATATAATAAAATATGGCATGCTAGTAACACATCATTATTTCCTCAGAACCTAGGAGAAAGAAGGAGACTTCAGCCTGTATCCTTCATGATTTATACTTTCAAAAAAATTCAAAATAATTATGGCAAAATATTAATTTTGACAGAGCTGGGTGATAATACATAAATAATAATTATTTTTCTGTGCATTTTATAGGCTTACAACACTTCACAATATTGAAAATTAAGAGCACTGATATTCAAAATGAGGACCTATAACCTAAATTGTGTGTAAAGCGATGGAATTTTGGAACAGCAGCTTCTATATAAGTATGATTGTTCAAATTTGCTTCACAGACTGGGGAATGGAAAACCCTCTTTCTAAACCTAAGTCAACTGATTTATTTGCAGAACTCAGTGGTGCAGTGTAGCCCTAGTCTGTAAGGTGAGCACCCCGGACACCAGCCACTATACTGTTCCCCTTCACTTTAGGTCTGGAGTCTGAAGCATTCATGGGTGAAATAGATAAATCCAGAAGGTCTCCTTGGCATGGTTTAATGTTTCATTTGGTGGAAAACTATTATACTTTCATCCACTTACATTCTTCTTCTATATGTGCATGACTGAAAAGTCTATCAAATGTCAAAAAGATCACTGAAAAGAAACTAATATTCCTCAAAATAAAATTGATTTTACCATAATTCACTGACATTTTTTGGCCTTCTATTGCAGTATGATTGAAATCTAGGTCACAGTACAATTCAACTTATATTTTGCAATGCCAATTTTTTATAGATAGCAAAATGCTCAACTTTCCCTCCATAGATTAATTTTACATGTCAAGTTACACACGGAGAAACTGAAGCCCTCAAGTGTCGCTTTCTGCATATTAATAATTTATTATTGTATTATTTTATTCTAAAGCTGATTTTTCCTGTGATTTTAAATATATCACACATTGTCAAGTTCCTTGACAGTTATCCTTGCTATCTCAGTTAAACTGGTGGGTTTCTTCAGGGGGAATTCTAAGAAGAATTATTTAAATCCTTGTTGAAGTGCCTGAGTCCTTACAGGCTTTCATCAGTGGTTGGAGTGGGTCATTTCATCCCTTAATCCCCTTCTCTAAAAACGTTCTCCATTCTCCTACATATTCTACACTTGTTAGCATTCTACTATTTTCTTTTTTTATAATTACTTATACATTTAATTTTTCTGAAGTTCATTGAAGGAGAATTTTTCTTGTAGTATATAAAAATCAGTATATAAAATATATAATATAAGCATTTACTTTAAGAAGTAACATACTTCAATAAATAGTACATTGGTATTTTTCAATATTTGTTCCTGGCTATAACCTTTTTAGCACATGATGATTTAGAAAGAATGTGGTTGATTTATAAATTGTTTTGGAGGGGTAGCTTTCGGAAGGGAGCATTCTATTTTCTAGAGAAAGTAACTACAAATGTAATCTTGAATATGTATGCTATGTGCAAAATTAGACTATTATGGTCCCTGATATAATTCAGATGATCTTGGACTCTGAGAATTTTATTTGGGTTTGGTACAATTTCATCATAGTGGAAAATTAATAATAGTGTCTACTACACATGACTTTTATGAAGCCTCAGTAAAATAAGCCATGTAGGTTACTTTAGCTCGTGGTTTGGCACATATTTTCTAAGCAATAAATGTTAAATTTAGAAGCAGCTGTAGCAATAGTGGTATTCATACGGGTAGTTGTAGTAATAGTGGTGGTGGAGATGGAAGATGTATTTGTTATTGTTTTAAAAGTAATGAGATACTAACAACAAATATAGAAAATTGTGAAACAAACTGCCCCATGGGAATCACAAATTTTTGTTGTTGCCTTTCTTTGCAAACTTGAAATTATTCTAAAAGTTTCTTTCAAATATTCAATTTCAAAATGGATAGCCTAATGGATAGCCTTTTTTATAAAAGGAACAATCTTAAAGAAAATGGTAAAGCTTAGCACAGTCTCTATAGCAGTGATTTCTGCTGGAATAAGTAGATTTGCATATCAGCCCAATAATTACTAAATATGGACATTACCTAACAAAAAAATCACTAAAAACAATCCTGATTACATAGAAATTTTTATTATTATTTTAGTTTAAATGCTGAAATAAAATCAATTCTATATCATATAATAACTATTAAAATTATTATGTGTAAAATTATTATACATTCTATATTTTACATGTATATCTGTATTTAATTACTATTTCAGTATTAGTTCATGAAAAATAAATTATAAATAAATTTATTTAATAACAAACAGTAATTTTAGTACAGAAAATTGTCCCATCAAAGAAAACTCTTGACAAAGAAACCTATCTCTTTAGAAGCAAAAAAACCATATCTACTAGTTGGATACATTTTGCTTCTCTTGTTCAAGTTCATTTTCCAGAAAGCTAAAACCTCTCCCATATTTGACTTCTATTTAAATTGAATAATAGAATATTAATTTGCATTTTATGATTTCATATCAAAGATTTTTTTCTCCCACCCACAAAGAATTTGGCATTGGTGAAAACGGTCATTGTAAAAGACCTATACAAAAAAATTTTTTTCAGGCTTTTGACTATGATTTCCAGATGAAATTATTTGAATTTGCATTTGTATTAGGCATTCTTGCTGGAATGCATAGATCAGTGTCTTAGATCTTTCAAAGGCCATCAGAAAGTCTTCTTTTGTGGAATGTGTCTGGAGAAAGACCAGTAAATAAACAGCGATGCCTAGGGTAAGAGGTTGTTCTAAAATGTCAGGCAATTCCCTTGAGTCTTGCCCTCTGTCATATTATTTTCTGCTAATGTTGACATAAATGGAATGAATTTTCTGTTCCTATTCATCTATATGGTATTATCAAAAGGGACAGCTGATAGCTATATCAATATGGTAATTTACGTTTGAACATTTTAACTGGGAGTGGGGAGCAGATTTCCCCAAACTTTCACAAAGATTGGAAAAGTATATTTTGCCTCGTGAAAAACATAAAGCCTCTGTGTTTAAAATTGAGGCTATTGTTTTTTTTAGTTTAAAAACAGCATTGCTTATCAAGGATTGAATTCTACACTGTAGATTTGTTTTAAGTACAGACATTGGCTTACAAATAAATAATAAGAACTTTGATAAAATATTTATTATAAACATAAATATATGAGTGCATGTATTTATGAGAGCAGGGAGTCTTCAGTTTATAGCTATAACTTGAGATTTAATGATAATTTACAGATAATTAATCACCAGAGAAAAATGAGAAAATACATCAAAAACAAATGTTACCAAAAGTTTTGACAAATTACAAAATAAAACACATAAAATGACTATTCTTGTGAGGAATGGAAAGGTATGTTGTCCCAGTGGAAAATTGCTTATGGAATCATGCAGATTTGAAACTGGAGGCAAATATAATGAGCATCTTTCTAAAGCTGTTGTTTTACATAAGAAAGAAAATAAATGTCAGAGGAAAAAAGTGACCTGCTCTTTCAAAATAAAATAAAATATTTTTTTGTTTTACCCATAAAACAACCATAATGAAAAGCAGAAATTGCATTCTTTATGTTTAGGGATATATGTTAAAACTTGTATTAAAAAGAACTTTAATGTTTCTGTCTATTTAACTTCCTTTTAAAAGATGCAAACAAAAATAAAAGTTCTAACATTCACATACTTCCAGACAACCTTTCAAATTTCATAAATACATTAATGTATGAATTACATTCTGTCTAACTTTTCCTTTAATAGCATTTTTTTCCATTGCTCATATAGGACACATTTTCTTTTAGCCTCCTTATGATCATTTTGATTTAAATCCTTGGCTTTCTTGGATTGACTGATTCTGATAAACTATTTCTAGTCCATCATCTTCTGTTTGGCTCTGATGATTCACAGTAATTTTGTAGCCTTTGCCACATCACCACCTCTTAGGTCTGTGTAATGAGGTATGCAGTGCCTTCATATTTTTAGCCTCATGGTTCAATCCTAAAGTATAATTTGAGAAGTGAGCTTGGTATTTTATTACTTAGGAAACCAACAGAAATCACATTAATAGCACACTGCTTTCTAAACTCTGTAACAGGAAAATTTGAGGTTAATTGTCCTTCTATATAATTAGGGCTCCTTCTCCTTTAATAACAGACCAATTACTTAAAAATATGAGTACGTATACTTAGACATTTTGTCATTAGACCATGTAAGTGAACCCAGGACGCTATTGCATATTCAAGAATAAAATTATAATTGACCTAAGTCTACTGGTTGGATCATATCATTGTATTTACAAATGTTATTTATTAAAACTTGCTCAATCCCACCCTCATCTTCTCTAATAGTGCCAATAGAGATTTTGCTAGTATAAATGGCAGACCACTGTTAAGCAAAACTGTTCTAACTGAACATTTTTCTGACACAAGGAGATACAGAAAACAATCCATCTTCCAAAAGGAAGTTCTAAAGCATTTATGGCTCTGACATGGAAGACTAGCAAAGTTTTGCATACTGAAGTATAAAAATGATTCAATCAAATTTGAGATTCTGATGAAATGTTCAATTGAGTTCTGGACAACATTAAAGGCAGAGACACACCACAATACAACATTTATCTTAAGGTCACTCATATGGTAATGTCAGCTATCTAGAACACAGTTAAAAAGGAAAAAGGAAACAGGTAATACTTAAGAGCTTAATTTGTACCACTACTTTAAAAATATATTGCATTTAGCCCTGGCTGGTGTAGCTCAGTGGATTGAGTGCGGGCTGGGAACCAAAGGGTCCCGGTTCAATTCCCAGTCAGGGCACATGCCTAGGTTGCAGGCCAGGTCCCCGTGAGGGCTATGTGAGAGACAACCATACATTGCTGTTTCTCTCCCTCTCTGTCTCCCTCCCTTCCCCTCTCTCTAAAAATAAATAAAATCTTTAAAAAATAAAAATATATTGCATTTAAACTCTACAAGAATTATCTGAGATAGACATGAGTTGTAGAAGATAAATAACAGGTATTAAATATTTTTCCATAAACATAAAAGCAACCAGTTTTGTAGTTAAGACTCAGAGTTAAGTAGTCTGACTCCAAAATCTGTATTTAACTTATATAATGTTTAAGTATAGGTTAATATAATCTTTATATTATAACCTCTACTTAACCTCTATATGTAAGGAAAAAACATTTAAGTTTATACATATATATACAAGCTCCGATTCTACCTGATTTCGTTGACTCATCCCCTGTCCCCTCCCCATTTACAATATGTTCTTTGCCAAATAGCCAAGTTTAATTTGCAATTTCTTAAATGTAATATAAAATGGTTCCTAACTGCTGCACAGGTTATTTTTTTTACTTTTCCAAAACTTATCAGAGTGAAAAAGTTATTATGTTCACTGATCTAAAGCACACATCAAAAAGAATCCATGTAGAATTATAATTCTAAGAGGTGAACAAAGAGAAATGGGAGATGATTAGTGAGGAAAATAAATGAATCACTTGGGCTTTTTCATATTTAACATGGACAGCAAATTAATTTTTTTTCTCTGTCTCAAGGTGATACAGTACTATCCATCATCTTTAAATATTATGTCTCAGAGATTTTTAGAGTCCCTGCCATTCTGTGAATGTTAGTGTCCCTCAAAAATATATATATTGAAGCCCTAAACCCCGATGTGATGGTATTTGCAGATAAGACCTTTGGGGGTGATTAGACTTATGTCATGAGGGTGAGGCCCCCATAATGGGATTAGTGTCCTTATAAGAAAGGGACATGAGATCACAGCTCTCTCACTCTTCTCTATGTGAGGATGCAATGAGAACGTTGCTTGTCTGCAAGCCAAGAAGAAGGTTCTTACCAGGAACTGAATAGAATGGATCCTAAATTTTCCACTTTCCAGTCTCTAGAACTGTAAGAAGTAAATGTCTGTTTAAGTCAACCAGTCTATGGCATAGTGTTATAGCAACCTGCAATAGACTCAACTGTTTCTCACCCCCCACCTCTGCCCCTGCCATCAAATTTAAATGTTGAAGCCCTAATCCTTCATTATTTAGTATTTGGAGGTGGGTCCTATAGAGGTAATTAGGGTTAAATTAGGCCAGAGTGTGAGACCCTCATAATGGGAATACATATTCTTATAAAAAGAGGAAGAGACAGGCTGTCTCACTCTCTCTTTCCATAGGCATTCATGCACTAAGAAAAGGCCATATGAGAATATAATGACAAAGTTGGCTCTCTGCAAACTAAGAAGAGGGTTTTCACCAGACACCTTAATATTGTACCTCCCAGACTGCAAAATTGTGGGAAATAAATGTTTGCTGTTTAAGGTCCCTAGTCTATGGTATTTTGTTACAGCAGCTTAAGCTGACGAGGATGGTACCCTACCTCACTACTAATTCTTAAATTTTCAAAAGTCAACTAAATTTGTTCTTTCTTTTTTAATAGAATGTAATTGTTTTTCAGTGGTTGTTTCCAGTTTCAGAAAAATTCTAGATGATCTCTAGGTTTACAGTTGGCTTGCCTTCTTCCCCAAACCACAGAATACTGTTAGGCAAAGACATCATTTGCTTTTATTTAGCTATTGGTGGGGTTCTGAGTTGACATTTGCTTTCAATGAAAGTACCCAGAATCACTTGACAAAAATTTAGCAGCCAAAACAAAAATCTACCAATGCTATATTTTTGACGACCTTGGGTAATGCTTGATTTCTCTCTCTTTCAAAGCCTACATCAAATCTATAAGCAAATACAGTAGAGTTCATCTTCAACATATCTGCACAATCCAGCCATCAACACCTCCACTTTGCCACTGTTGTTCAAAGCACCATCATCATTCACCCGGTTTATCACAAGAGTTTCCTCACTGCTCCCCTGATCCTTTTCTTGTCTTGCCCCATCCCGGTTTGTGTTTAAGATAGCAGCAACCAGGTAAGTGTTCTTTTTAACACATGAATGAGATCATTATACCTCTATGGGAAGCCCTTCAATATTTCCTATCCTACTTAGAGTATAAAAGCTAAAGTCACTAAGGCTCTTACATGTACTGGCCCAGAAGGCCAGTTACTTCAAGGACCTCAATCTTTCTTCTCCTTCCATTTTGCTCCAACCACTCTGGGTTCCTTTTTGTTTCTAGAACACATCCACCATATTCCCTTCTCAGGGCCTTTAGACTTGCGCTTCTATCCTGAAAAGTCTTTGTCTGAATACCTGTGATTCCTACCCTGTATTCTTCAAATATTATCTGCTCAGTGGAATGCAACAATTTCTTACTGCCTTATTCAAATTTACAGATGACTTCCCTACATACAAACACACACATACACACACTCTGTAGGTTTCTACATTTGTCAGATCCTGGGCTGAATACACCTATTAAGGACAACCTCATTTCTATTTCTGCATTTGCCATGTAACTGCTGATATCACCCAACCTTCCGCTGTCTAGCATGCCTCCACCTACCTAAATCCTTCCACACAAGTCTCCTATCTAGGCCTCACACATTCATGGATGAGGTCAAACAAATACATACCTGTTCTTACATCATATTTATATCCCCATTTCTGGATAGCTGGTGTCTGTTCTTTATAGTCTTCAAGTTAGTTTTTGTATTTATAGTGCTACTTTGCCTGAGATTTCAATTCTTTTGTCTTTTCCTATGCAAGCTGTTCCCTAAATTATTCTACCTTTCTCTTTATATCTTAGATAAGAAAGGCATTAGAACTATCACATGCTCAAGATTTATTTTCTGTTTAACTATTTCTTTGACTGCCAGCCTTCAGTCCAGGGATGCTAACCTTTTTCTCCTGAGTGTTTCCTCTCCAGCTCCTACTGACTCCTCATTTGTTTGCACTATGTGACCCAAAAGATAAAGAAGTTCATCACCACCAAACCAATACTATAAGATATAGTGAAAGGTTTTCTTTAAGAAGAAGAAAAAGATTTTAAAAATATGAATAATAAAATGGCAATACATACATATTTATCAACAACTATTTTAAATGCAAATGGATTAAATGTTTTAGTCTGAAGACATACAGTGACTAAATAGATAACAAAACAAGACCTGTCCATATGCAATCTACAGGACACTCACTTGAAGACATACATGGACTGAAAGTAAAGAGATTGAGAAAACATATTTCATGAAAATGGAAATGAAAAAACAAAGCTGGAGTAACAATACTTATACAAGACAGAAAAGACTTCAAAACAAAGGTTATAACAAGAGACAATGGAGGACCCAGCAATTCCACTTGTGGGTATTTATCCAAAGAAATCCAAAACACTAAATCAAAAAGACATATGCATCCATATGTTCATTGTAGCATTATTTACAATAGCCAAGGTATGGAAGCAGCCTGTGTTCATTATTAGATGAATGGATAAAGAACAGGTGCCTATATGCAATGAAATATGACTCAGCCATGAAAAAAAAAATGAAACCTTGCCACCTGCAACAACATGGATGAAATAGAGGATATTGTACTGAGTAAAATCAGTAAGACAAAGCAGGGCAAATACCATATGATTTTATTTATGTGTGGAATTTAAAAAGCAAAATAACTAAACAGGTAGACCAGAAACGGACTCAATAGATACAGAGAACATTTTGACAGTTGCCAGATGGAAGGGGGTCAGGAATGGATGGGTAAAAGAGGTGTAAGTAGTAAGAAGTACAAATTGGTAGTTACAGAATACTCACAGGATGTAAAGTACAGCATAGAGAATACAGTAAATAATATTGTAATAACTATGTATGGTGTCAGACAGGTACTAGATTTATAGGGCTGATCACGTCATAAGTTATAGAAATGTCTATCACTGGGCTGTACACCTGAAACTAATATAAACTTGTATGCCAATTGTAATAAAAATGTAAAAAAAAAATAAAAATCTAGAATTTATTATATATTTTGACAAAAATATCAGTAAGAAGGATTCTACTATTTAGGGATTTTGGATTTTGTGCAATATGAAAACAAAGAAATTATACTCCTCCATTGATTATATTTAAGCACAATTAGGTAAGGGGTTAATGTTCCTTTCATTGTTGCTTTTCCAGGGCCTAGAACAATACCTGGAATAAAGTGTTTGTTCAAAAATATTTGTAGAAAAATAAATTTCTGTGGAGGGCATAAAAAATAGGCTTTATCTTTTTGATATATTAAAGCAGACTAGACTGTAAAAAAGCCAAATTTTGTAATATGGTAGGATTTTAGAGAGCTTAATACATATTATAGTACTATTTATATTACAAGGCACACATGGGAATTTAAGTTATAGTAATGAAGTGAAAATACTTAAAATGCAATCATAGTGCCCCTTTACGAATACAGAATTGCAAAGTAATATAAAGTTTAAAAGTTCTTCAAATAGTCTTGACTGTGTGGCTCAGTGGATTGAGCTCCAAAAGGGTCTGCAGGTTTGATTCCCAGATCAGGGCACATGCCTGGGTTACAGGCCAGGTCCCCAGTAGGAGGTGCACAAGAGGCAACCACACATTGATGTTTCCCTCTCTCTTTCTCCTTCCTTCCCTTCTGTCTAAAAATAAATACAAATCTTTTTTAAAAAGTTTCTCAAATAAAAACAAAAGTGCTGGTTGTTAACACCCATCACAAAAGCAATATTGTGAAAAGAAACAGTCCATAGATATTCTTATAGTTAATCTGAATTTTATATACAAAATAGATTTAAGTAGGTAGGCTTCCTTACATCCTTCTTTGGATCAAAGAAATATGTGCTCAAATTTTAAATGTTACAAAAGATACTCACTATGGAATACTTGAACTTTAATTTATGGAGGCCAGGGACAACCAATATGAAGATGACAAAAAGCATGCTTTCTGTCTGGCATATATCATGTGGTGTTATATGTGTATGGCAGTTAACAAAGCAGTTCTTCCATTGGTTGGTGGATGAAAAGATGACTTTGCCTTAGCTAATATTAAAAGAAGAACAACATCTCATTCTAAGGATCCAAGAAATCTACATTTTTGGATAAATTCTATGTGATAGAATTAATAAATATATTAGTTTATGAAATAATGACAGTGACCCCAATTTAAATGTTTTATGTTTCTTGCAATTGAGAAGAGAGAAGAGAAGCAGAATAATTTGGCCCATGAGTAGAAGTTCACCTTTCTTAAGTAGTATCACTAAGAAAAGTGTGACTAGCTGCAATAGAAAGAATGTATATATTTCTTATTTAGAAATAAGAGCTTTTATTTCCCATAATTAAGAATTAGAGAATGGCAAAGCTGGTTAGAAACCTATTTTTTGGGGGGTGGGTAGAGGACTATATTTTACAAAGCAGGAAAGTGAGTTAAGGGATGTGTCCCAAAAGAAGGCAGGTACTGGTGAAGTTTTGTTTAGCAGTCATGTGTCCACCACAGTATTGCAATACCTGACCCAGCCATTCCAACAGCCACCCTTTTAAGCTGTTAAGGCTATTATTTGATACATCAGTGAATTATAATACACATAAAGTGAGAATTGGACTTTTTATGGAGGGGGAAGATCTCAACTGAATCAATGACTTGTATATTCGCTAATGTGATTTAACATTTTTAAAGTCTGTTTATTTGTAAAAAGAGCATAGGAACAACTCCTAGTAGGAGGGCTGCTTAACAATAAGCACACAAAATATAATTTCCCATTATCTTCTACAATGATTTTAAATGTTTCCATCACATGTAGGTAAATACTGCGAAGGTGAGGTGGCGGTATTTTGGTTTTGAACTTTATTTTCATAAATAATATAGATATATATTAAGTCTGGTAAAAGATTATTTGTTTTTGAAATAATAATAGTGAAATTCCTACTTGATAAGATATGCCAAATTGGAAAGACACTACTGAAGTTTTAAGGTATTAAGGAATGCTTTAAAATGTTTAAGAGAGTTAACTATTCTGTCTAATCCCCTGTATGAATACAAAGAAAAAATAGAAAACAAATTCCTACAACATACCTTACTTTTATAATGTGTCAGTTTTCAAGAAATAAACCAGTTGATATTAAGTAACTGAAAATAGTAGAATAAATGTGAACAAAACAAGGACAGAATGTTACCATCTATGAATGTTTAATATTTCATTGTGATATCTGTATGAAAAACTTGCTAAGTTTAAGAGTAACTTGAAAATGTAACTCAAAGACACTCCTCCTTTTGCCTATTTTTATATCTAATTTATATTCTCACAGATAAAGAGGATCATACCTAGACTTTGAGCGAATACAAATGCTGGCAGAATAAATTGGCATTTTGCTGCTCAGAACCTGGTTTGAAGCTTATGTATTGAAACGCTGCTGCAGGCAGCTATGCCCCATTGATGGAATTAGTAAGTCAATCTACCCTCTATGACTTGAGAAAACCATAAAAAACATCTATCAATGATGGCAGGCAATGAAGGAAAAAATGTATATAATGTCAGGTGGCTGAATACAGGAACAAGATATATGGTAATGACGGTGTCGCAGACAATTGCAGGTAAGAAAAATAATTATTTAAAATGATAGTCAACGTAAAAATATACACATTCAACCATGGTAATTTACTCTCCTTGATTGAAAAGAGAAAATCTTTCATCTTAAAGATAATGTTTAGATCAAATTTGACAGCTTGAATAATGAGCATTTCATATAATAATTCTGGATGTCTTGATGGAGTATCTATTTGCCGCTGATGGAATGACCATACTTTGAGAGAACAATTCTCTAGTATATAACATCCCTGATGTTCAAGAAGAAAGAGTTAATTATTCCTTGATAGTAATCATAGGAATAGTAGTAGCCAATGAGGAGGTTAGTGTAAGCATGTAACTATTTTTCTAAGCTTGCAATAACTTCAAATATTTTCAGTCTCTGTGGCAAGAAAGTATAACTAATTTATACCTTCATATTATTGCTTTCCTATATACAGCCTATCATGGTATCATTTACTCTTCACTTGGCAGTAATGGATTTAATAAAAATAGCATTAATAAAAGTTCATATTTATATCTGCATATTTTAATATAGTCAGCAATTTTAAAAACTGAGATTTTGTAGGACTTGTTTATAACCATCCAGATTTCTCAAAAAATATTTATACTTTAAAAGATTCAAATATAGCCCTGGCTGGTGTGGCTCAGTGGATTGAGTGCCGGCCTGTGAACCAAAGTGTCTTCGCCAGTTTGATTCCTAGATCACGGCACATGCCAGGGTTGCGGATCAGGTCCCCATTAGGGGGCACTCAAGAGAAACACATTGATGTTTCTCTCCCTCTCTTCTTTTCTCTCTAAAAATAAATAAATAAATAAATCTTTTTAAAAAAGATTAACATATAATGTAAAATATGTTTCAAAATTATGATTGAGATTTCAAGGATATGAACATTTTATAACACAGGCACTTTCAAAATTTGCAGTGATTTAGCCATATGACTGTTCATTAAATGAGGAGTTGTAATAATTAAATGCAATACTATAAGTTGGTTCTTAGGGTTTAGATTTAATGACTTAAAATTCAAATAAAACATAAACAAATGTAGAGTTTACTTGTGTAGAAATTGGTTTGTTTGGGAATCATTCACCCATAAAAATGATCTGTCGATTTCTAGCAGGCAAGCACATTTTCCAAAACTGAATAAGGCCCATTCAGCCCATTTTCTAAACAGTTAAATCTGAGGTGCTTCAAAGAGCATTCATCAAACAGCTACAAGGGTTCAGAAATAAACAATACTTTTTGGTCTCTCAGACCATACAGAAAACAACTGGGTACTATTGCTGGATAGTATTATGTTTTGTACTTATATGGCAGGTAAATTAAAATTCACTTTACTGCCTGTGGATGGACATCTGGGAGTGGGCATAAAGTGTGGTCACCTCTGCTTTTCTTGTTAATATATACCATAAGAGCATCTACCACAAAAGAGGCACTAAACCACCAAATAGAATGACTTGACCAGTTGATATCTAGACTGTCACTGGCCACCACAGTGCTGGCACATAGCATGAATAAATAAAGGGATCACGGTATGATGGATGGAGGCTACACATAAGCCTACCAACACAACATGCTTATCAAAGCTGACCCAGCAATGCTGCTGACAAAGGCGCAACCTGTCAGGATGAGACAGTTCCCAATATGGCACCATCCCTCAGAGAGACCACATGGTCATTAGTGGGAAGTTGACTACAGTGGGAGAGAATACATTCTAGCAGGAGGAGATACTTCATCAGATGTGGGATTTCACTTTTTTCCTAATCATCTTTAGCTAGTGTTACTATCCCAGGGCTTACCAAACGTGTTATCTACCTGCATGAACTCCCATATTATATCACGTCAGAACAGGGGCCTACGTTACAGCAACGAGGTGTGAGAATTGGCCACAAAACATGGGATCACGTACCACACCATCCAGAAGCTGCAGGCCTGAGAGAGCTTCAGAACAGCCTGCAAAAGACACAATTCAAATGCTAGACCGAAGAAAACCATACTGAAAAGGATGAGGCGCCATTTTCTCAGTAGTCTTCATTTAGAATCAGAGACATTTACCTGAATCTATGATTCCAAAAGGTAAAGTACACGAATCATGGAACCAAGGAATTCAGTGGAAACGCTGCAATTACTCCCATGACCCCCTTTCCAAGGTGTGCCTTCTCTTCTACCACATCTGGACCCTGATACTGTAGATGCTCTCATCCCTAAAAGGGAACAATTTCACCCAGGGACATAGTAAGCATCTAAATGTTATAAGCAATGAGTGTCACCTGGGAACTCTAGATTCCTTTAGCTAAGTGACTACCTGGAAAAAATGTAATCCTCCATCTAGGGGGATAACCAACCTTAACCATCAAAATATTAAATCTGTTATAACATGCAGGAGCAGGGAGAACAGCGTTCAGCATCTAGGTGATCCACCAGAGTGCCTCAATGGTACTCCAATCCCAAATAGACAAGTTCAGGGACCTCACCCTGAAAAGAGTACAATGACCTGGGGTTCAGACCCTCTGGAATGAGGGGCTTTGTCCTGCCATCAGACAAGCACCAAGGGCATCTGAGCGGCTGGCAAAGCATGAAGGAAATCTAGAATGAGTAGTGAAGTAGGAAGAACGTAACTGTCAGTTGTAGACCCAAGAGAAACTTTAGCACTGGGGGCTATATTTCATTACTCTATCCTTCCTCTTCTAATTTTCTCCATGCAGACAGCCCCTCAGATACCCTGAAATATCTGCTCCCCAAATTTATGCTAACAAAGCAACAACAGAAGAATAAGGGCTAGACTTTGGTTGACAATATGATGTGCTCACTATACATATGCCCCTTTTTTGAAGGACTTTCTGTTTTCCCTCCTGGGAATGCTGTCAGAAGATTGCTTTTAGCTGTTAAACCCCTAAGGAATTACTTAATACCCAAGATCCACTTCACCTAAGGTCATGCACTTTGCTAGGGTGACACAAATCAAATGATTGATGGCTGCAGAGGTTATAAAGTTCTCTCTGGTTATTTGCTCCTCTTTTCTCCTAACTTCCACAAATGTTGATGTGAACAGCACACCCCAGTCAGCATCCTGCACACCATATTCTGACTCAGGGTCTGCTTCCCAGGGAAACCAGTTACAGTACTGCATGACAACCATATCACCGGTTACTTTAGACTTATTAAAATGTTTTCTGATGATTACAATCCAAACATTCTGCCCATTTGACTCAACAGTCTCTCCTTTTATTTATCCTTATCTCTTTTCTTTCTGTTTCTACCTTTTTCCCTTTTTCTTTCCATGTCGCCCTTAGTATTTTTTTTATTTTATCAACACCAGTCTTCCTTCATTCAGTATACTGCCTTTTTTCCCTCCCTCTTTCTTTTTTTCCTTTTCATATATCCATTTTTACATAAATAAGTGTGCAGGTACAGATTTTACAATGCCCTAAAATATTATACCATAAATTACCTAGACACCTGTTTTGCTTGCTACAGAATTCTATGTTCCAAAGCAATGTGTCTTCTGCATTACATTTTACATATTGAAATTTCATGTCTTTGAAAATAACTTAGATGCTGTCAGCTGGTTAACAGCGGGGAGTATCAAACACTGCAGTAAAGAAACAATACAGATTCTTTTTTTACTGAATTCTTTGTTGTACTTTGTTTATATTTTTCTTTTTGTCTGTTTCAGTGCCTAACTATAATACCTGTTAAAATCTGAGCAGTGCCTCTGAAGTTTAAAATGCAAAGAGCAGTCCTCCCATTTTATGGGTTTTCTATGATAATACTTAGCATGAGTCACTCATCCTGAAAGTGGCCTTCTAAATTACTGTGAAATAACCATGGGTGCTATTACACACACTTACAGATGTGATTTAAATTCTCTGGAACTCCTCTGCACTTTGAATGAGAATTAGCAGCTTTGAAAGATTTACCTTCACACTGAAAAATGATCAAAGCAAGCGGAAAAATGAACTTGAGGTTATTCTTCAGAATTGAGCTCTCTAACGCTTTTCATACCAAACAGCAGCCTCCAAAATGCTTATCTCTTGCAAACTGTCTACATTATAGGTAATTTGATTGTGTTAATCAATACCTGTTAATAAAGTTTTTCATGTAATTAAACCGTCATTCTTTGACTATTAGAATCTTGTTTTTTTTAAAAAGTGAAATCTCAAAAGCAAGAGGGAAGTAGAAAAATCAGTCATATTTTAATTAGTGCTTGCTAGGGTTCCTCCTCCATGGAGTTTCTACCGTGTAAAGGAAGCTGGCTTCCGCCTATACTCAGGAGGCTTCATCCAGGTATAATAAGAATCACAGGATCAAATGCACGCCCTTTGAAAGAGACTTCATAAACATCATCATTTTACGTTTCTTCTTCCTGGCCTATCCCCTCAGCCTTGTGAATTCCCAGGGAGCCCTGCCACTACCATCATTTGCTCAGCTAGTAAGGTTGCTTGGAACAATGGCAAGGAATAGGAATAGAGGTGCAAAATGTGCCTCAGAGCTGCCAGGCAGCTGTGGAAGGAACGTGTGTCTTCACAAAACTGTCACTTAGGGCCCTGTGGGAGAATCTGAAAGGAAGTCTTGAGTCCAAGAAAATAACATGGTGTTTTAGCAGAACTGCAAGATAAATCAAATAACTAAAATCATCCTGGTTTAAAAGGTGGTTCTTAGCATTGGCTGCTAGAAACACTCAACAGAAAAATAAAATACACACACATATATAGATAAATATACATACACACACATATATATATGTATATATTTGCTAGTAGAACTCAGAAGCTATAATTCTGACAAGCAGGAACCAATAATTACAGAGATTTCTTTATAAAAATAATTTGCACTAATGTTACATAATTCTGTTTTTTACTGTAGACCACAGGTGGCAAACACAAGGCCCGTAGGCCGAATCCAGCCCTCCACCTTGTTTTATCCGGCCCAGCACCTTGTTTCTACCCGGTGGCAGTGCCAAGCTCTTGCTTAACAGTTAAGGAGTAGTTACATTTATACAGTCCTAACATTACATTCAGCCCTTTGAAGGCAATCACAAGGCTGATGTGGCCCCTGGTAAAAATAAGTTTGATACCCCTGTTGTAGATCATCATTGAATTCTGGTTTTTTTTCATTTTATTTACTCCATAGAATACTCTAATAATTTTTATTGTACATTACTTACTACAGAAAGCCATGTCATTATATTGTTAATAAAATAATTATAGAAATGTTCTATAACAATACAGTGACATATTAGAAGAAATAAAGTTATGTATTAGATTATAGTCTTGTCAGGAGGCAGTGCTGGCAATTCTTTACTGATATATGTAATTCTTTACATATGCATGGTGTCTTAGATTTCTCATCTACAAAAGTGTTTTTAAAATCCTATAACTGGCAATTCTCATTTTCTTCCTAGTTAATCTTGCTTTTATGTTACTTTGTAATTTGCCCATTATCAATTCCACTATGTGTTCCTGGGTACTCGCAACATTCCCTCTTCTGTTCCTCCATAACACTTACCTATCCTTCTAGAGCACATGCTATGGTTTGCCTAGTCATGTCCTTTTATAGGTGATGACATTGTTGACTATTCAGTCCTAGAAACCATCCGCTCCTTGATTCTCTTCTTACCTCTTTCTGCATTGGCCCCTTAAATGTTTTGGTTTTCCAGAATCCTGCTTTTGTATTCTACTCTTAATCTATGTCAAAGTTGCCGTATACTACCAACTTCAAATACCCTAAGATAGCTCCCACCTCAGTGTCTTCTCTACAAACTTGGCCCTGCTCTCTGTTCTATATATACTTTTGAATTAACTTTTGTGTGTTTCTATAGAAAGTTGAAAGTGTTTATTGATTCACACAACAAACATGTTTGAGCATTTATCATGTTTGCTAACATCATAATGAATTATACTCATCTTATTTCTATGTCTCTTTTCTCTATTAGTCTTGAAATCCCTAGGGGAAAATGATAACATCTTAGTAGTTTATTTTCTGTTTTGTTTTTAATTCTAATGACATGAATCTTTTAAATTAGATTAGATTATGGGGAACAAAGAATTTGTTTTATCTTTACATCAATAAACATGATGTCATGCGATGAGTAGACAATTAATACTCATTGAGTTGCATCAGCTACATATATTTGAACTCTTACTCTGATATTATTACCATTGTAGCTCTGTATAACACACACACTATCCATGCTACAGATGCCCAGGGTCTCCGCATGTATCAAACTAAGTTTCTCTGGCAAGAGTCTCACCTTTCCCATTCCTTCATGCATCTAATAGACAATTCGATACCTTATACATGTCAGTCACATTCTTAGACACCTGGGGTTGATGATAAAATGTCTCCTCAGAGAAATAAAATTTAGCTTGTGGTACAGACAATGTCTTATGCTGAGAGACAAAAAATTTGGAGAGGAGCCAACTTATACATTTTTGCCTTTCTTAGAGCACTGCTGATAGCTCCTCTTGATTCCAGCACTCTGAGAAAGTCTGACTGTCTGTTTCTACCTATGTGTTGAGGAGCTTAGCTTCTCCTTGCTTGGTTCCTACAGGGAACTCAACTTACTCACACCTTCCCAACCTCAGTTAATAACAGGCACATGTTTTAACATGTGATGACGGCTAACTTATTCTCCAGAATTCAGTTCAGTTTTCCTTTTTCCCCACCCAGGCACCATTTCTTTGTCACCGTGTGAAGTTATACTCTCCTGGCTCCCTCAGAGCACGCTCCTTGTTACTATACCGTCTGTCCACAACTGTCCAAGAGAAGGCATTTTCCTATTCATTCTCGGTGGGTAAGTGTAACACTCTCACCCTGTGTTATGAAGGCCTGTTATGTTCTCTTTGCCCCTGAAGCTTTGACTCTCCACTGTAAATCTTCCATGGAAACAAAACAGAACAATAAACATTTAATGCCCTCCAGTATCTTTTAAAAGTTTCTTCTGAAAATTAAAGGAACCATAATGATAAGCATGCTTGCCAAAAAGATTGTATATCTACCCATGGATAGATAATATTAGATGCTTTCTATGTGATGTCATACAAAAATAAAGATGAACAAACTTAATAAACATAACCATTATTTGCACATATATATTAAGATTATTTTGATTTCCTATACTAACTTATTAAATTAAGCTACATAATGAGAAGTGATGAATTTAAATATTTCAATCTTGGTTTTTCTTTAATTACCAATATGCTCTGAAAATACTTGTGGGGAATATTCTGGTTATGATTAAAGTGTAGTTACAAGCACAAATCACAGGACTGTTTACTCACTTGGTAACTTACAGTTTTGAAATATTGCATTTGTCTACAAGTTACATACATATTTATAAAACCAATCATTTTATATAATATGCATATGATTTCACATATTTTATAGACTCCATTTAATAATTGGTTTTGCTATGATATTTTACATAAAATAACCCCCTCAATATCACTTTCTTTCTTTCATTTGTATTGTCCCATTTTATTACCACCACATTAATTGCCCATATTTCATAAAAAAGACATTTTCTCATATGTTTCTATGAACAATAATCATTCAGATATTCTGGGAGAAAAATACTGGAAATTAAAATATTGTTTGCTTTTTGTCTTTCCTTTAAATAATATTTAACAAAACTACTAAATTCTGGTTACAATAATTTTAAGTTCTTACAATTTAAACTGGATAGTCAAGAACAACCTTTGAGGTTATAAATATGATGAACTAGGGTAACTCTATCCTTGCAGAGATCACCAACTGAAAGATTCAAGAAAAATCTGGCGTAATAATGTAGTCCAAAGAAGAGAAAAGGGATGCTTACAAAATCAGTGTTTCTAAAATCAAACAAAAAAAGAGTGATTGTGTAGACACAGCTAACTTCATCTTTAAAAGCTGACCCCATTTTAACACTAACGGTCCTGAACCCTTGTACCCTTCCTACTTCTACCCCCTTGCACTCGAAAACGTTCACAGAGCTTTGCATTAATCAGAATTATCTTTAATCCTTCCTCCACCATTTAGCCTTTCCTCTGGGGCAATGCACCCTCAATTTTATCCATCTTTTAATTCACCCTGGTGCCAGAGCCCCAGGATCTGGTCCCTTTGTTCCCCTAGATCACCCTGCATTCCTTTTGGAGTACGGAGTCCCTGTTTAAAGGGTGTGTAAAGTTGGTGGTCTGGGGGAGTGAACTGGGCAGGGATCCATTTTCTGTCCTACTGCTGCCCAGCACTACTGTCTGTAAATTAATTCCTATTTAACCAACAAGTTGGTCTGTCTTCATTGTTTTTTCACCTCCTAGCCCCTTCAGTACTTGGGATCTACTTTGCATACGTGACTCTTTCATGAAACAGTGGTTAAAGGAGCAGTAGAAAAAAATAATATTATGGATAAAGACAGAAAATTACCATGGTCTTGAAATTGCAGGGGAAATCTTAAACACAAGATTTTAAAAAACATTAGTTTGCTATCAGGTAGCATGACTCCTCCAACTTTGTTCTTCTTTCTCAGATTGCTGTGGCTATGGGGGATCTCTTGTGGATCCATATAAATTTTTGGAATATTTGTTTAGTTCTGTGAAATATGCCAGATGCATTTTATTTTTTGTTCTTGTTGAACTGTTGCACCTAGAACTTCTAGTACTGTGTTGAATTAGAATTGAGAAAGTGGATATCCCTTACTTAATCCTGATCTTAAGGAAAACACTTGTAGTTTTTACTAGTGAGTATAATGTTAGCTATGGGTTTGTCCTACCACTACACTGAGGAATCATGTAATGACTATATTATAAGGCCACAATAATCAAAACAGCATGGTACTGGTATAAAAACAAACATATTGGTCACTGGAACAGAAAAGGGTCCCAGAAATAAACCCACATTTTTTTGTCAAATAATTTTTGATAATGTAGGCAAGAACATACGATGGGGTAAAGATATCTATTCAATAAAAGGCCTTGAAAATTGGACAGATACATGCAAAAACAAAAACAAACAAACAAACAAAAAACTAGGCCAAGGAGATTGAGGACTTAAATGTCAGACCCGAACTGATAAAATTTCTAGAGAAAAATAAAACAGGCAGTAAAATCTTGGACATTGTGTATAACAGTATTTTTTTATGTATTTGCTCAAGAAATGTAAACAAAATAAAAAACGTAAACAAATGGGACTACATCAAACTATAAAGTTTTTGCATGGCAAAGAAAATCATCAACAGAATGAAAAGAGAATCCTCTGAATTGGAGAACATACTCCACAGATATATCTGATAAGGGATTAATATCCAAACTTTAAAAAGAACTCAATCAACTCAACACCAAAATAACAAACAACCCAATTAAAAAATAGACAAAAGACCTGAGTAAACACTTCTTCAAAGAGGGCATACATATGGTCAGTAGACATTTGAAAAAACGATCAACGTCACTGATCATCAGAGAAATGAAAATTCAAATAACAGTGAGATTTTATCTCACACCTGCCAGAATAGCTATCATCAATACATTTATAAATGACAAATGTTGACAAGGATGTGGAGAAAAGGGAACCTTCGTGCACTGTTGGTGGGAATGTAGATTGGTGTAGCCACTGTAGAAAACGGTATGGTGTTTTCTCAAAAACTACAAATGTAACTGTCTTATGACCTAGCCATTCCATTTATGGGAATTTATCCAAAGAAATCCAAAGCACTGGTTCAAAGGAACAGGTGCACCCCTATGTACATTGCAGCACTATTTACAATAGGCAAGATTTGGAAACAGCTCAAGTGACCATGAGTAGACAAGTAGATAAAAAAGCCACGGTGCATTTAAACATGGTATACTCCTTGGCCATAAAAAAGAAGAAAATATTATCCTTTGCAATAGCATGGATGTACCTGGAAAACATTATACTAAGTGAAATAAGTCAATCAGGAAAAAGACAGGTGCCATATGATTTCACTCATATGTGCAATCTAATTAACAGAATAAACTAACAAACAAAAGAGAAACGGACTCACAGAGAACAGACTGACAGTTGTCAGAGGGGAGGGTGGATGAGGGGCTGGGTGAAAAAGGTGAAGGGATTAAGCAAGAAAAAAAAATGAAACTCATAGACACAGACAGCAATATGGTGATTACTACCACAGGGAAAGGGACGTAGAAGGATGTAAAGCAGGGTACGGAGTGGGGGATAAACAGTGATGCGAAACCTGAGTTGGGATGGTAACACACAATACAATGTACAAATGATGTATTCTAGAATTGTACACCTGAAACCTATATGATTTTATTAACTGATGTCACAAAAAATATTTCAATAAAAGAAAATATATAAAAGAAATAGAGTTAATGAAAGGGAATTAATTCTAAAGTATAGTAAAGCACACATTTTTTAAAAGCATATAAATAAAAAATAAATGAGTTGTCTTAAAGAATACTAGCACTACCTAAAGCATCAACTGTGTACATCATTTTAAAGTATGTTAGGACCATGTGAAAGACATGAAAATTTTTTTACTTTTGACTATTTTAATTAAACAAAATGAATGTGCTTATTTATGTACGCCCTATTTGGCTCCAGAGATAATTTGATATAAATAAGATACTAGAATATAAAGATATGAGAGATATTTTTAATAAGTGGTGTCATATGAATCAATCATTGCCATTATGGCATGTTTTGAAACTTCTTAGAATATTAACTTGATTTTTATTCCTTTGGACATAATTAATTATCAAGTCAAATTTTCCAATTTCCTAAAACTCACTTTTATTTTTAAAAATCACCTTTCTCGAAAAATAGTTTTCATTTGGAAAGTGAAAGGAGAACTTCGTTACATTAGGAGAAAACTGTTGTGCGTTAGGGTAGTGTCTTTTGTGCTCCTGTTGATCTCAGTTATAATTAGGAGATATTTCTATAGCACCTTCAGGATGAATGTAGCCAATTCTTCTGTAAGTTTATAGATGACAAATTGATGCCTATATGACATTATGGATCATGAACCAGCAAGAAACACATTTTTTAAAATTACTTTATTGTTGTTCAATTACAGTTGTCTGCATTTTCTTCCCTCCCCTCTTTCTCACCCCATTCAAACCCACCTCCCTCCCTTGCTTCCACCTTCCCCCTTGCTTCTGTCCATGTGTCTTTTATAGCAGTTCCTGAAAACCCTTCTCCCCACAGTCCCCTCCCCGCTCTCCTCTGGCTATTGTTAGATTGTTCTTAATCTCAATGTCTCTGGTTATATTTTGTTTGCTTTTTTTTTGTTGTCGTTAATTATATTCCAGTTAAAGATGAGATCATATGGTATTTGTCCCTTACCGCCTGGCTTATATCGCTTAGCATAATGCTCTCCAGTTCCATCCATGCTGTTGCAAAGAGTATAAACTCCTTCCTTCTCTCTGCTGCATAGAATTCCATTGGAAACACAATAAAAAAAAATTATGTCAGGTGAAAATCTTCAATGCAAAATATTTACATGGCCTTATTTGATACACTACTGTAGGTTTTAGTATAAAATCTTTTAAAATTGACTTTGTATGTGTAGGATGATGTTTAAAATGAAAAGCTGAGATATAATTGGATTCAATCATTTGAGAAACATGACCCTGTCAATGAAAAAGGACAGCTCTGCACAACTTTTAAGGTATGTTTTTTATTCATTTCTGTGTTTGAAAAAATATATACAATGTATTTATTTTTGTTAGTTTTTTCTTCTTTATTGACTTTATTGGGGTGACATTGGTTAGTACAATTATATAGGTTTCAGTGTACAATTCTATACTATATTATCTGTATATTGTATTTTAGCTCCATAGTTCTCTGAATTAATATTAACATAGTTAATACTAATTAGAGACATAGAATATGTCTCTCCATATATATGTTAAACATAATTATATATTTAAATAAATAATATACATTTTTATCAGTCATTTGAAAGCCTGAATTTCCTTTTTAGAATACAGTTTGAGTTTTGAATTTTATAATTTTTCTTTTTTATTTTATTGTTCAATTACAGTTGTCCCAATTTTTCCCCTATTATTCTCCCCTGCCCTACTCGCCTCCCACATTCCATCCTCCCCCACCCCGTTGTCTTTGTCCATGGGTCCTTTATACATGTTCCCTGACCTCATCCTTCCCCTTCTTTCTCCTGTTATGCCCCTCTTTCCTCCCCTCTGGTCACTGTCAGTTTTTTCTTTATTTCCATGTCTCTGGTTCTATTTTGCTCACTTGTTTTTTTTTGTTGTTGTTGTTGATTAGGTTCCACTTATGGGTGAGATTATATGGTACCTGTCTTTCACCACCTGGCTTATTTCACTTAGAATTATACTCTCTAGTTCTATCCATGCTGTCGCAAAGGGTAGGAGTTCTTTCTGCTGTGTAGAATTCCATTGTGTAAATGTACCACAGTTTTTTGATCCACACATTTACTGATGGGCACTTAGGCTGTTTCCAGCACTGAGCTATTATAAATAATGCTGCTATGAACATTGGGGTATACAGGTTCTTTTAAATTAGTGTTTCAGGATTCTTAGGGTATAATTCCAGCAATGGAATTGCCAGGTCAAAAGGCAGTTCCATTTTTAGTTTTTTAAGGAAATTCCATACTCTTTTCCACAGTGGCTGCACCAGTCTGGATTCTCATCAACAATGTACTAGGGTTCCCTTTTCTCCACATCCTCGCCTGTGCTTTAAGTGTTATAATTTTGATGGCATGAAGCAGCCTTGGGCATTTCAACTTCAGATCCTCTGATAGGCATTAACAAGCAAAGACAAATGGTGAATCCACTACAGACAAATGCCACAATAGGGGACTAGACACCTTCTGTACAATTCTAGTGCTATATGTAATAGACTCTAATTTCTATCCAATGTAGAAGAAGAAAAAGAGGGTGAGAAAAAAAAAATTGTTAGTTGATCTAATGATACTTCAAAGCAATGAGAAACTATTGAAACAAACAATTTTCCTAAATTTAACTAAAACTTTTTAAAATTTTTAACAGAATGGGACATGAGTTGGAGAAAATAATTATTTTTCATTTATTTTACCTTAGTTTGTGGTTTGTTCATTTCACATCTCCCACTGGAAGAGGTTTAGAATAGAAATTCTCTCAGAATATGAAGTGCTCAAAGAGAGTAAATTTTAGTATATATCTTTACACTGCAGGAAATATAACTTGCTAGTTGTTTAACAATAACACATTCAAAAAGGTAACCTCACTTATAAGTAGAACTTTAAAGTTTTGGAAAATGGTGCTTCATAAGAAACAATAAAACTTCATATTGTTAATAAAAGTGCTGAAGTGAGTTATAGGATAGCTTCATAAGATTTGATTTACTTATATCTCAGTAATTTAAAATAAGTCATAGTTCACACTCGTCTGCTTTAGGAAATTTTCACAAATGTGTGCCTTTTCTATTTCCCATAAGTACATAAAATAGATTTAAACCTGTCAGAAACAGTGAAATAAGAGAACTATGCATGGTTAATGATCCTTCATATAAAATGGGCAGCAGCATCTTCAGCAAAAATTCTATCGTCACAAAAAAATTACTATCTCAAACTGTAACTCAGACAACCGTAACAGTTCACGAACACCTGGTGGTAACATCCAGAATGGTGTGTCATCTCACATTCTAACCCTTTTCTCGAACACGCTGATTGTTGGTAACTTTATAGACACTACTGTCAAAATCGTCACATCGCTAAACAATCAGTGAGATTTGTTGGTCTCTATTTCATAACAAAAGCAAAAAGCATGCATGGCACACATTCATTTAATTAGCTGACCTTTTAGGTGAATACTGACATTTTTTATTAAGAATTTAGAAGCACAGAACAGCATGTAGAAGTACACACCTCACCATTCAAACTGAAGTGGTTTGGATAAAATTAGGACAGAAAGCCACATACAGACATTTAAACTAGTCAAACAAATGTAAAAAATAGTCTATAGAGAATGGTAGAATGTTATTAATGACTCAAGTTCCTGGAGTGAGATTATACAGTAACTGAGTTATTTTTTTACTATATTGTTTCCATAATTCTCAAGGAGGAAGGCACTGGAAAAATTAATATAACTTCTTCAATTAATTGGTTTGGTTTTGACAACCAATTCACTCACCCAGATTGTTTAATTAGCTTTCTATGCTTCATTTCATATCACGTGTACATATGCTGTGAGAAGGAGGGAAAGAGCTGACTCCTAATAAACAATGAAGAAGGTACATGGATTTATATGTCAACATATTGGCAGGTATAGAAATTAGGTACTGATATACAGTGTGTAAGACTTACCACCTGTAACTCATGCTCACCTTGTGATATGAATTTGATTGCATAAATTATTTTAGACAACAAAGTTTAAATGCAATTTCTCTACATTTGAAGGAACATTACAATAGGGAGACAGGGAAAACGCTGTAGAAACAAATTCTTATGGTAGACATCTACATTGAAAGAGGCACTCTAACTGTGAAAGAGTAAAAAACAGAGACTCCCTGAAAAAATTAATATAAGAATATTTGATAGAATATATAAGGGAATCTTTTTTTCTAAATTTTCCTATTGAGCATCTAGACATAGGATAACTTATAAAGGCCTAAATTCATTCAGACTTTAGCAAATTTACACAGCTCCTGCTTAGAAATAGTTTACATGCATACTATTCATGTTGTATTGAGTTGTCCCATAACACACAGGTATTTATTATAACAGAAAATTACGTTTAATGTTAAAAGAACCAAATTATATTTAAGTAAAAAATAAGTAATATTTAAGTGGAAATATAATTTAAATATGGTTAAGTGTTCTAAATTGGTGATAATATCAGAAGTACAAAAAGTATACCAAGTACCAACATTTATTGTACTGGCAGTATTTAAAATCATCTGTGTGTTCTAAATTTGTTCTTAATTTTCATAGATAAATATCTACACTAAACAATAACAGATGCCAATTAGCATAATTGAGTGTTCAGAAAAATAAAATTAATGCCTTTATTACTCATAATGTATTCACCCAAATGTTTTCATTAGCTTACTAATATAAGATTAATAAGGGGAATAACTAAATGTTTTGTGCTGGCCGCCAAAAACAGTGAACTGCAAGCTAATGATGAAATCTTCCTTTCACTTAATTTCTCCTGCACAGGTTTTGTGTTAGATTCTCATTCAGAGATCACCAAAAAAAAAAAAAAAAAGAATCCCACAATTTGCAATACTTCAAGGATTAATTAAACATTTGTAGGAAAACCACTAGAGCAACTGTTCCCCCTGTGAGTTCATAAAGCTGTTTAATTTGCACTTGTATTTTCATTCAGAGAAGATGGCGACACCGCAATAAAGCACAGCATGCACAGACTGTAAGCCAAATTTCCGACCGAATTGTTCACTGTTCATCAACTCTGCTCATTTAAAAGGTGCACACACTAACAGCTCTTTACGTTACCAGTGACACAGCTGGGCTCTCTGCACTCATAATGAAAAGTGACTCTGGATTATATTCTCCCTGTCAGTTTTTGAGGACTACTTCAGTTAAACATATTCTTCATTTGGAAAACAAGTTTAAGTGTCTCCCTCTGCCTTTAGACAAAATTTTAACATGGCTTTAACCAATGCTTAATAACTCATCTAATAAGTTCATTTCTTAGATTTTATTTAACTCAAGGAAGGTCTGCATTCTAAAGAATTTTGCAACTTAAGCATGAAACAAAGTTCAGATTAGATATAAACCCTCTTTTTATTCATTCTGCTATCAATCTTTAAAATTTAGAGATATAAGAATCTTATTAATAATTCTATAGTTGTCACCCCTTGTGTCCTTCAAGCAGTATGAAATCCTGAATAATGCCTACTGTTATTCCTCACAATAATAAAGTTGCTTCAAAAATTGCCTTGTGACATGAAAGAAAAGAAACTTGGTACCTAACACTGGAATGTAAGGACAACATTTTCTGTGTGTCATGCCAACACCTGGGCCCATCTGTGAAAAGAGCACTGTGCCACGTGGAAGGTGGAATGTCAATTTTAACAGCACATAGATGCTGATATGCAGAAGTCAAAGTGATAGCCTATGGAATGCATCAAATAGCTGATCTTTTGTAGGAAAATTGTCCTGAGAGCCAAGCAATGCCAGATGAGAACCAAAAGCTTCATTACTAGTCTTCACAGCTGCTGGTGCTCATGGGCATTCATAACATCAAAGAATTTTTCCTCCTTTATTCCTGTTTTCAATCTGTCTGATAGCTAGTCATTTTACATGATGGGAAAAAAGCGATAGGGACATTTTTAAAAACATTCTTATTTGTTGTGTTACATAATGACTTCCTTAAATTTCTTATTTAATATAATTGCTAAATTGTAGATGTAACAATTAGTGAAAAGGTTGTTTTAATCATGAAGTACTAGTTTTTATATGTTCATCAAGAAGTCCCTGGGAATAAAATATCAATATTTTATATATGTGGGATTGTGTGCATGTAGGCATAGAAGTAGATGTAAATTTTTCAGATTATAGTTAATACACAAGGAAGTGGAAAGGTGTGATGCTCTAGAAATGGCTTACATGAGGCAGGTATTATGGGCAAATAACAGATGTACAAGAGGATAACCCCCCAAAACCAGAATTATCTTTTGGAAGGCAGGCCCCTTGTAGTACAGGCTTCCCCCTGCTAGGTGAGTGTTCTAGGAACCCATCTGTATCAGGCTACCAGCTGGTGTTGTTGTGAGAGGTGACATTCAGCTTCAGTGAATTTTTTTAACTCTTTCAAAGTGTCTGCCCATTTCATGATGAGTGACTTACGAGAGCACCTGCCCATACCGTGCTGAGTGTTCAGCAGTTTTTGAACAAAATGGGCATGACCCTCATGCCCCACCCTCCCTATTCACTGGATCTTGCCCTGACCAACCTTTTTTGTTTGTTTGTTTCCCTGAATGAGAAGAGTCCCGAAAGGGAAACATTTTGCTGATGTAGAAGAGGGGAACAAAAAAAGGCAGAAGCACTAAAAGGCATTGAAATCAACAAGTTTAAAAACTCTTCTGAGCAGTGTAAAAAACATCTTGACAGGTGTATTGCATCAAATGGAGAGTACTTTGAATGTGACTGAAATTTAAACAAGTAAGAATAAATACTCAATTTTGAATAAATTCCTTTTTTGGGGTAGACCCCCATGGGCTCAATTCAAGTTGAATTGAGCTAGTGTCAATACAAGTTCAAATGGTTTAAGGTAAAGAACCAGCCAAATTTCCTTTGAGCCTTGAGTTTATGTCTGGGAGGCAAAATAGTACAGGATTTAGAGAAATGAATGGCTTTGTCTGTGGAGGTCACATTAGGTAGGAAATTTGGTTCTTTATTTGCAAAGTACAACACAATGTAAGGTTTTCTTGGTCTGATGCATATTTGGCTTTTTACTTCAACTATTTTTTTTTTTTTTTTGGTGGGGGCTGCGGTAAACTAGAGGTGGTCTAAATGCTTTTGCTAAGCTCCAGCTGATTGCAGGAAAACGTTTGCTGACTGTGGCTGGATCTTAAGCATTTGGATTTTTATGTAAATTTAGCCCTTTTTAAATATTGTTAACTGATTTAAAAAGAATGATGTGAAAGATAACAAGCCAACTATGTCTGTGGGCTGGATCTAGTGTGTGACTTGTCATCTTGAGACTTCTTGTATCCAATCTGTGGACTCCTGAATACGACTTGTGCACCTCAGCTTTGTGCCTTTATTTTTACACTTTTTTTTTTTTTTTTTTTTGCTTAGAATGCTCAGTTACCATCTCTTTCTATCAGAAATCTACCTCATTGTTCAGTGTTCAGTGCAAGGGCCACCAGGGAGTCTCCCTTGTTCCAGTCCGTCAGTCTCCTCTGAGTGCCTGTGATGGGCATCATTAAGTGCCTCTTCTTTGAGTCTTACAAGGTCCCTTGTCTTATCATTATTCTTAGATATCTCTCATATTTGCTCTTTGAATATAAAATTTTTGAGAACTGCTTCAACTATTTCTGAGTCAAAGTCTCTTGCTGAAGTGGTCTCATTTCCTGCATTGGAAGATACTTAATAGTTTTCCTCAGTAAGTAAAGTCCCCTTCAGGAGCTGAAGACACCAATTCTACTGCATTTTATGGGCTATACACTAGTAACGGGGTTACTGTAAATTCAGCTATAAAGAAAGACACAAAACAATCACTTATTTTTAATTTTCTATAATGGAAGAAATTATTACCAACACAACTGAAATTTTCTTCACAAGGAATAAATACTTATCAATCCAATACCCCAGAAATTTCTTCTAGTTATTAATAAATAAAATTCCCATATTAATAGTTCTCTTTTTTCCTAAAAAATACATATTCATAATTTATGAAAAAATGAGCAAGCAGGCAAAGTTTCTACTAAGCATAAGAGTAATAAGAAAATGAAGTTGAGTCGGACAGCTCTAGGAACTTGGACAGGGTAATTTCTTTTTATGCCTCAGTTTCCTCATCTAAAATGGAAATAACAGTATAGGGTTGTTAAGAGGAGGAAAATGGTTTAATGGTTGTAAAGTACATAACACCAAGCATATCATTTCACTGTTCATGGCACATGTAAGTACTTACTATCATTAAGCCAGAAATCTACTTTTATCTTTATATTGTTCTTTTAAATAGTATTTTTGGCTTAAAAATTATTATATTTTGCCCTGGCTGGTGTAGCTCAGTGGATTGAGCGCGGGCTGGGAACCAAAGGATCCCGGTTCGAATCCCAGTCAGGGCACATGTCTGGGTTGCGGGCCAGGTCCCCAGTGAGGGCCATGTGAGAGGCAACCATACATTGCTGTTTCTCTCCCTCTCTTTCTCCCTCCCTTCCTCTCTCTCTAAAAATAAATAAAATCTTAAAAAAAATTATTATATTTTTGAAATACTATTTGTAACATAGAGAAACATAAAATAACCTATAATCACACTACACTGGGATGAAAAAATATGTACCATATGTTGCAGTCTTTTGTTCTCTTTCCTGACCCCCTTTAGAAAGTATCAATCTGAACATGATCTCTTAAAAACTGTAAAACAGATTTTTTGTATAGAGCAAAATAAAATTTGAATTCACTCTATCTATATGCAATTATTTCATCTCCCATGGAGTGATTTAAAGAATATCCTATACTTTTTTCTAAAAGGTAACACACTGCAGTGCATTCTGAAATTGTATCAAAAATACACGTTATCTATCTCTGTGTATTAAAAAAAAAAACTTACAGAAATGAAAAAAAATAAAGCAATACATTTAGTTGAAACAATTGATAACATGGATATATATTCATGCAATTTTGATGTGCAAATATTCTTAAACTAATTCCTGCTAAAATTATATAACAAAAAAATTAAATGGCATTTAAATTCTAATTATGTTTGCATTTGGATGAGCATGGTGCTTTTATTGACATCATTATAGCTATTTAATGATCTCAAGTTTGAGCCAAAAATTCAAGTAGCTATGAAAAAAAAACATAAAATTGCATTGGGTCATTAGAAAACTATGCTTTGTGTGTGAAAGCTTTTAAATCCCACTGGAATTGGGATGATACAGGAGAAAATGAGTATTTTCTTTGATATATATGTTTGGTTTTGTTTTTGAATTTTACATAGTTATAACTATATTAGCTTAGTGTTAACTATTAAGGAATGCAAAGTATTTCTAAGATGCATAGAATCCAACTCTCAAATATTTAGTGTGATGGAGGGTGGGATCATATGGATAATTGAAATTCACAGACGATAAAGATGTCAGACAATAGTTGCTCACTCTTCCCTCACAGCTGCATTTATAAGAGCTGCTATTATGATCCATTGGAGTCCCCCTCCTCTCCATGAACTTGGACTGCTTCCAAGGGAGAAGACAAATAACAAAATGGCAGGTAGCTAGAGGGTAAAGAGAACTACCAAGGTGATCTGAGCAATCTGTGTATGAATGATCAGCACTGCCTAACAGAGAAGCATCTGATGGAGAAAATATAGGGGTAACTTGTAATTAATATTTTAAAATCATTCCTCTTGACTGCTGAGCAAATAGGGGTAAAAGATGTTTACTCTTATAGAACTGTGGTCACAGGTGACTGATATCAATCAGTAGAAAATGTCGACTGAATCTTTTTTTTTATATTTATGAAGTTAAAAAAAAAAAAAAAGAAAAATGCCTGTATAGTGTAAAGAAGGCAAACTCTAATGGTACTCTAAGTAGGTTTAAATTCCAGTTTTGTTTCAACTGCCTGGGTGAGTTTGAGGCAGCAGCTCAGTGTTCTCTGTGCCTTTGTTATCGCAATGATAAAACAGGTATAACAATAGTTTCTTACCTGATAGGATGTTGTGAGATTTAGTGCAGCTAATACATATTTTAGTCTTCTCTACTTCAGTGTACCACATTCTCACAAAATTAGCAACTTAAAACAAACATTTTATTATCTCAGAATTCCCAGGGATCTGGAATCCAGGCATGCCTTAGATAGGTCCTCTGCCTAGGTCCTCTGCCTAGGTCCTCACAAGGCTACAATCAAGGGGTCTGACAGACTGCATTCTTATCTGGAACCTGAACTGAGGAAGAATCTGCTTCTAAATTCATTCAGGTTGCTGATAACCTCCTTTGCCTCGAGGGCCCGGGCTTCATGCTGCCTATTTTTTAAATCCTGCCTTCAGCATCTGGCCCCATAGGTGTCTCAACACAGCCTCTTCTTTGAATGCAGCTAGGGAGAGGAAGTCTCTAAAGCAAGTCTGACAGCCTGATAATCTTATATCATGCAATGCAATCTCAATACTAATATCTCATCACTTTTGCCTTATTTTATTGTTTAGAAGCGAATTACAGGTCCTACTCATACTGTGAAGATCGTCATTCTACAAGGACATGAATATCAAAGGCAGAGATGACCGGGGCAGCTAACTTAGTTTCTGACCACTGTCAAGGGGAACCATACCTAAAGGACCTCACTCATACCTTGACCTGACTTTAATGTTGAGGTTTTTGGACTTTGATCAAATGCTGTAATGGGATAATACTCTTGAGGACTTTGGGAAGGGGTGACTTTATTTTGGATGTGAGAGAAACATGAGTCACTTTGGTCCAGAGGACAAACTGTGAAGGGCAGATTCTAAGGTGGCCCTCCATGATTCCCAACTCCTGAAAGTCAGACATTTGTGTAATCCCTTCCCCTGAGTGTGACCAGCATCCGAAACTTTATTGTAACTGACATGATATGGTGAAGGTGAAGGGTCATCCCTCTCATGATTACATTACATTATGTAAGATTCTGTCCTGCTAGCCAGCTTGTTCTCCAGACTCTCCTTGCTGGTTTGACACTGAAATCATATATTCCATATGCTAAAAGAACACCACTATTAACTTAGAATTCTATTCTGATGTGAGATATATCTCAAGAATGAGGAACAAAAAAAGAGAAAGATCTTGCTAGCATAAACTGCTTTATGGGAATAATCTATTAGTAAGGAAAGGTAAAGAAATAATGCAGGATATCAAGGGGAAGAGTGCCAATGTTCTTGAGTGTAATGGAATAAGATTTAAAACATGTTGTGTTTCCCATTAGAAAAAAAAAAAAAAACATGGTGAATCAATTCAGCATAAATAATACTTCAAAAATACAGTGGCTTAAAATGAAAAAAAATATTGATTTTTTTGTCTATGTTCTATGTTTAACACTAGGTGGCTACAGGCTGGGTCTTCATCATGACTAGACTCACAGAACAGCTGTTATCTAGAACATCACCTCTCTCCAATCACACCACAAGAGATCTCCAAGGACCTCCACCGTCATTAAGTGGTCTAGACTACAGGTGACACATGATCATTTTCATTCTCAGTTCACTGGCCAGATTAACTCATGGACCCACACAACCCTAAGCGGTTATGCAATGTAACTATGCGCCTAATGGAGAGAGAACGGATTGCTTGGAAAATACTATTAATGACTACAGCACATGGGTAGGTTACTTATTTAACAGGAAAAATATCAGAGAACAGATAAACACACTAGTACACGTGTAGATGTAGGTGCAAATGGAAATTTTCTCCTGATTGTTTCATAAAAGGTAAGATTACCCTCTGAGATTCAAGGGGAAGTATGAAGTATTAAGTGTGAAGTATTAAGTATTAAGTATGAAGAAAAGACATAGAACAGAGGAGAAAAGTGGGATAAATGAACAAGAGAAATAATTATGATTTTTAGTCAAGATAAAGTGCCTACTTGTTATTAATAAACATAAATGGACACAATTAACTAAAGTGTGTGTTTTTCCCAGTTACATTCAGCTAATACAAAGGGGGACAGCTGGATTTAACAAAGGCTTCAGCTTTTCTCAAGGGAGTTTGTAAGGGAGAAAGAAACAATGAAGTTAAGAGTTTATGTATTTGAATGATAGAGCACAGAAAATTAACCTAAGGAAAGAGAGAAGAAATGCATGAGGAGGAGGGTGAAAAATTTAAAAAGAAAGATTATGAGGTACTTGGGGGTGAAATAATTTTTGGTGTTGAGATAACAGAGAAAGTGAGATGGAAATGGTAGAAATGGTGGCCAGAGAGTGACATGCATGACATTGAAGTTACTCAATTAGTTATTGGGAATGGTGGGGAGAAAGACAGTGGTTGGATGCTGAACAGGAATCTTTGAAGGATATGATTCAAGAAATTGAAAGGACAGTGTATTGAAAGAGTCCCTTAGTATGTGGATGTCAAAATCACTAATGGCAGGAATGGGGCAGTACAAGAAAGATTGATGATAGTGAGAAGGTGCTAAAATTATCAAGAAATAAGGACTGATAGATAACTGATAATGTAGTGGTAGGTGGTATGGATATGAACAGAAATGGCTATAAAAATGTGAAAGAACTGCCAGAAGAACTCCTGCACCACTTCCAAGTTCACTGATATGAAAGCTGTAGGACTGAAAAAAAGCCCATTGTAATGACCCCAGGAAGTGTCCATATTGCAATTACAGCAAGAAAAGTAAAATGATCTTTTTGAGAAGCACTAGAATACATAAAAAATGTTGATGACAATGGTAAATAAATGCCAGAGGCTACTGTAAAAATAATGCAGAAGTTGGGTATTTGTGAGGGATAGCAGTAGAATAGGAAAATGTGAAGTCACATGGACCTTGCAGAGTGAAAAATAGGGAGGGACTGGAGTCTGGGTGTTAAGTAGCATCAGGAAGCTGAGGGATATAATCAGATCAATTCTGCTGCTCCTATGGCAAATAGTGGTGCCAAAGTTGGAGAGGAAGCAAACGTGCATGCTCGGCACCTAAACCCCATTCACAGGAGACATGGAAGACAAGAGATTCAGTACACTTACCCCGTGGGCACTGGGGGACCTCTGGACTCTTTCAGACACAGCTGAGAAAACTTTGGGGCGATAGTGTTTTCCCAGACAATGAAAACAGATCTTTACTTCACCAAGAACACTATGTTGTATGACATATTTTTATTTAATTATATTTATGTGCCTGCCGGAAGTAAAGCATAAATGGTTTATTCTTATATTATATTGATACTGCACATATAAATACCTTTTATCCTGACAGCATTTTAAAATTCAAACTCAGAAGCTTTTATATTTTAAGCATTTAGCAGAACATGATCCAATCAAAGAAAATGCAATTTTCTTCTTTAAAAGTAAATCTCTACTTCAGGCAATGAGTATTCTGTTTGAGTTCCTATCCAATAAATAAAAAAAAAAAAACAACTAATAGTATATCTTCAGTTAAACATACAAATTCCTAAAGGGCATCTGGAATAGATAACATCACTCTGCAGAAACTTATTTTCAACAGAGGGGAAAAGTACAATGTATTAATTCTCATACCTCAATCATTCAACATTTTAACTCAAAAACTGACATAACTCATATATTTTCTGAAATTAAAAAAAAAGTTAAAAAGCATAGCCTCTGAAAAATGGCAGCGGCTGCCTAAAATGAACATGAATAACACCATGATTTCAAATATAATGTTATGCTTTCTCCAGTTTCTGACCTTACTGCTTTTAATCTGGCTGGTTAATTCACCAAGAAATGGCTCCAAGAATCATCAGATACATTAACAATGGTCACTATGAGAATAAATAGTATTATTCTTCATCATTTGTGCAGAAAATGCTATTATTTGTCCTTCAAATGTCAGTTGTCAACTTGAGAAAAGTACGTCTCCCAAACATGGTCTTTTTCACTTAAACACATACACATACACACCCAACTACACAGGAAAGATGTCATGTATAACTCCAAATATAGAGAAGAAATATAAAATTAGCTTGTTACTTATTACATAACACCCTTACATGGGCATAACGGCATCTATTAATTTTTTTAGGTTTTTGAAATCAAGAAATACTTTTGAAAGTTTGTAATCTGCTCCCCCACATTCACAGCAGCTCCATTTTCAATAGCCAAGATGAGGAAGCAACCTGAGTGTCCATGGATGGAAGACTAGATAAATGAGTAGTGGCATGTCTGCAATGGAATATTATTCGGCCATAAGCAAACAAGGAATTCCTACCTTTTGTGATAACATGGATGGACCTTGAGGCCATTATGCTAAGTGAAATAAGTCAGACAGAGAAAGACAAAATATTGTATGATCTCACTTACATGAGGAATATGATAAACAAAACAAAACCAAAAATACACTACTAGAAAAAGACAGCAGACTTGTGGTTACCAGAGGCAGAGGTTGGGAGGAGGGTTAACTGGAAAAAGGTGGTCAAATGGTACAAAATTGCAGTTATAAGATAAGTAGTAGGGATGTAATTTACAACGTGATGACCGTAGCCAACACCGCTATGTTATATGTAGGATAGTTGTTAAAATAATAGATCCTAAGAGTTCTCACCACAAGGAGAAAATATTTCTTCTTTTTTTCCTTTTATTTTTATTATATCTATATTAAAAGATGGATGTTAACAAAACCTATTGTGGTACTTATTTCACAATATATGTAATCAAATTACCACGCTGTACACCTTAAACTTAAGTTGTGATTAATTACAACGAAACTAGAAAAAGTGCATTTAAAAATGTTTATGAATTAGCCAATAAAATAGCTGGAAATAAAACTAAGTCACATGGCCCTGGCTGGTGTGGCTCAGTGGATTGAGCACCAGACTGCAACGCAAAGGGTCACTGGTTCAATTCCCAGTCAGGGCACATGCCTGGGTTGGGGCCAGGTCCCCAGGTCCCCAGTGGAGGGCTTGTGAGAGGCAACCACACATTGATGTCTCTCTCCCTCTCTTTCTCTCTCTCTCCCCCCCTCTAAAAAACAAATAAAATCTTAAAAAATAAAAATAACTTAGTCACATAATTCTAAGTTCAGAATGACTTCAAATTATTGCAATGTTGTTATCTTGAAAAAAGTGAGTAAGAAGATTAAGAATTAAAGTATGGTCTTGTTTAAAATGTGTAAATGTATAGTATAAATATAGTAAGAATTTTAGAACTATTTTTACCCAATCAGCCATAGTTTTAAATAATGCTGTGTAATCCTGTCTCATTTATTTACTGATTTAACATTAAAGTATAATTTCATATGTTTTATTCTTTCTCTTCTTGATAAACCTACAGTTAACCCTTGAATTTCAAGTAGATAAACATAATAGTTTGATTTCTCCACATTTAATATAAATTGCATTTATTATCCACATGAAAACTGAGAGAATTTGGTGAGCTTTCCTTTCCCCCTCTCATAAGATAAAATTCTTGCATAATGAATATATATGTTCATATACATATATAATTTATTTGATCATACTTATTTGATAACTTCATAAAATTGAAAAAGATCTCAGAAGCAAAACTTTACATTAATCAGACTATGCAAAAATGAGATCAAGTACATGTAAAATCAGGAAGATGATCAAAATATTATTTTTATTAAGATACAGCTAACAAAACATAAATTCACCATTTTAAAGTTTACAATTCTGCGGTTTTTAGTATACCCACAGTTATGTAATTATAACCATGATCTCATTCCACAACATTTTTATCATCACAAAAGGGAAGCCCATACCCATTAACTGTCACTCCCCATTTCCCCTGACTCTGACTCCTGAAAGTAACTAATCCACTTCCATTTCTATGGATGTGCCTGCTCTGGACATTTCATTTACATAGAATCATCCAATATGTAGCCTTATGTGTGGGTCTCAGAAAGTTTTCAAGGCTCACCCAAGTTGTAGCATATATCAATACTATACTCTTCTTTGGGGCTGAATAATATTTCACTTTAAGAATATGCCATTTTTTATCCATTCATAAATGATGTACATTTAGTTTGTTTCTAACCTTTGTCCATTGTGAGTAACACATCCATGAACAAGTTTTTGTGTAGACATACACTTTAAATTCTCTTGGGTATATACCTAGGAGTAGAACTGATGGGTCATATAATAATTCTATGTTTGACATATTGAGACATTACCAAATTGTTTCCCAGTGATTACACCATTTTACATGCCCAGCAGCCATATGTAAGTGTTCTGGTTATTTTACATACTCACCAATTCAAGTATTTTACATACTCACCAAGGCAAGTCATTGTCTAGCCTTTTGATTATAGCCAACCTTGCAGATGTGAAATGGTATCTCATTGTGGGTTATATTTGCATTTCCCTAATGAGTACTGATTTTGAGCATCTTTTCACATGTTTATTGAGCATTGGTATCTTTTTTGGAGAAATACCTGTTCAAATACTTTGGCTATATTTTTTAAATAATACTTTATTATTGTTCAATTACAGTTGTCTGCATCCTCTGCCCTCTCCTCCTCCTACCAAATCCACCTCCCTCCCCTACCTCCATCCTCCCCCTTGGTTCTGTCCATGTGTCCTCTATAGTGGTTCCTGAAAACCCAATACTTCGGTTATTTTTAATTGAGTTATTTTTTTCTCTATTTACTGTTGAGTCATAGTTTATATATTCTAGATATAAATCCATTAGCAAATATAAAATCTGGAATTTTTTATCACATTTCATATGTTGTCTTTTTAGTTTTTATGGTGTCCTTTGAGCTTTAATTTTTTTTTCTATTTAGGTGAACTCTAATGTATCTATTTTAACTTTTGTTGCTTGTTATTTTTTGTCATATCTAAGAAATGGTTGTCTACTTCAAAGTCATAAAAATTTATGCCTACATTTTCTTTTAAGAGTTTCATAGTTTTAGCTATTACATTTACGTGTTTGAATTAATTTGTACATATAATCTGAGTCCAACTTAATTCTTTTGCATGTTGCTAATTCAGTTACCCAAGTATCATTATCTGAAAAGACCGTTCCACATTATCCTTGGGGAAAATCAATCAACTATAGATGTGTTTATTTGTGGACTCTCAATACTATTCCATTTATTTATATGTGTATCCTATGGCAGTACCACATTACTTGATTAATTTCTTTAGCATTAGTGAAGATCCTTGTAAGTTATGAATTATTCTTTCTATCTACTTACATGATTATCTCTTTGTCTTTCAGTAGTTTGATTATGTGTTTAGGTGTATATCTCTTTGTGTTGATATTTATCTTTAGTTCAGTGCTTTGACAGGTTTTGTTTGTTTGTGTGTTTGTTTGCTTGTTTTTTGCCATAACTTCCATTTCCTGATTGTGCAGTCTCAGTCTTTCCTGGGCATATGCACAAGCCCGAAAATGAGCGTGGCCCTCTAAATGCACAGCTACATGTTGGAGCTTTCCAAAGCTCCTAGAGGACACCTCAATACCTCGATTTTACTTTTAAGTATTTTTGTCAACTTCATTCTTGTCCCAACTTTTATTACTGTCTCACACAGATGTGATGTTAAAGGACTGCCTCTGATTATTTGACAAACTCACTGGAATAAAACTGTCTGTGTCACCAAAGGGTCCCGGTTCGATTCCCAGTCAGGGCACATGCCTGGGTTGTGGGCCAGGTCCCCAGTGAGGGCCATGTGAGAGGCAACCATACATTGCTGTTTCTCCCTTGCTTTCTCCCTCCCTTCTCCTCTCTCTAAAAAATAAATAAATAAATAAAATCTTAAAAAAAAAACTGTCTGTGGTGAGCAAGCTCTGAGTCAGGTCTAACAAACATTCATTATTCTGAAACTTGGACATTTTCCTTAAATAGACATTCTACTTTTTCCAAGACTTTGATTAATATTCAGAGTTCTGAAATTTGTGAGTTTGATCATTTTTGCCAGTTCTGACTGCTTTTATTAGAGGGGTGGATTTTTGGAACACCTTAATCCACCATTCTCACCGACAGTCCAGGATATTAGTCTGCAAAGCACCTATGGATAAGCAGGTTACATAATGATTATATATTTACATGAAACACCTAACATAAATTTAGAAAATCCTGTATTTTACACTTTACAAGAAATAAGTGTGTATTTGACTTAGTTCAAACTCATTTGGGTGGTCAAAATTATCTATGATTTCTGTGACCCACAGATTTTTATGATTAAGAAAGTTTCCCATAATCCTAAAGTTGAAAAATTATGTTTTCTTCAATTTAGAATTTATTTTTTGCATTTAGCTATGGTATATCTGAAATGTAATTGTGAATATACACTATATATATTTTATATATATATACATCCACATGTATACATATGTATATAGGAAAAAAGGGAATAACTAATAATTAAGCATCTATTTGTCAATATTTATTATATTATCTTTAATTTCCCCATTACCTTGAGATGCTATCTTTTTTGTCTGATATCACTCTCTTATGAGCTATCCTGTCATCAAATTATGTATAGTTTCAAGTTCCTAATTTTATAAATTTTGCTTTAATGAATGCATAACTTTTATATATGATGATCAAAAACTTGGATTTACTTCTATTAATTTCAAAACAGTAGATGAAATCTGTAAAAACTAATTAAATTTAAAACATGATCTCAAACCTTTTATTTTAAAGTACCTATATATAACTTAAAATTAATAAATGTTCCATAAAACTTGATTTGACATCATAGATGATATGAAAAAAGTATTATATTTTGAAATAGTCATTGTGATTTATTAGAACACTAAGGCTTCAGAACCTTACAAACATGAGCTAAATGCCAACTATATCATTTATGTCTTGACATATGATATTGCTTATATGTTAATATATTGAATGAATCATTTTCCCAAAGTGTTTCTTCATTATTTAAGGAGGAATAAGAAATGTGCGAGCTTTCAGTCAAGATGGTAGCATAGGTAAATGCGGTACTCACAACCATATCAAAATTACGAATAAACTAGAGAACAACCATCATTCGGAACCACCTGAAATCAAGGTGAAAAGAAGTCCTATAAATATGAGTATAGAGAAGAAGCCACATCAAGACTGGTAGGAAGCAGAGGCTGGGAATGGGCTGGTCCCTCACTTATGTGTGAGGCTTAAAAATCTGCAGGGATGTCACCCAGCTCAAGGTTCCAGTGTCCAGAAGATAAGTCTCCATAACTTCAGGCTGTAAAAAGCAGCAAAGATTGGGACTGAATAAAACAAAGGTGTCCCAGGAATTACTCTTAAAGGCCCATGCATGGACTTATTCAGTTTCACTCACTCTGAGCTCCAGTGCTGGGGCAACAGCTGGGGTGGGGGCAGGGACATATGGAGAGGAGCTGAATTTTCTGGCTTCCAGTCAGGAGGGCTGAGGGAGCAGCTTTCTCCAAGACAGAAGTGCTGGCAGAGGCCACTGTTCCTTTGTTGACCCCTCCCTGCACAGAGCTGGTAGGCATGTGGCATATGTGAGTTTCCATCAACTTGGCTAGGGCTGTTTGCCCTGCCCTGGTGATTCCCTGAGGCTCTGCCCTTTCCATCTTGTGGAGAAATCCAAGTCACTTCCAGTGGCTTTCTCATGTAAAGGGTCTCTCTTGGCTCATGCTTCAGACTTTTCTAAAATCTCTCAATCAAGCAACATCTGGTCCCTGCATACCCCTTTTCCCTTGGTAAGTGGCCCAGACCTGGTGTTAGCATCAGACAGCCTCAGTTTACAGAGTAGCCTCTATGGGGTACATATAAGTCCAGCATAAGTAGCAGCCATCTACAGACCACTCTGTACCTCATGCTGGATGGTCCCAGGCTGGGCACAAGCAGTGGCTGACCTTGACTTATAACTCCTCAGAGGCCCAGGAGGAAGTGCACCCATTGGACAGCTTCATACCATGCCATATTACAACCCAACTATCTCCATGAGCAATACACTCAAGGAGTGGACTCAGAGGGCACCAAAGCCCCAGTGAAGTGCATCCTGCTCCAAGGAGTCAGCCCCTGCACAGCAGCTCCTCTCCGGTTGTCACACCCAGTCCTTGCAGCTGATCAGCTGAGGAGTTAATCTATCCCAGTGACATGCCAACAGCGATCAAGGCTCAACTATAACAAAATAGTGCACACAGCCCACACCCCACACAAAGGGCACAACTGGAGTGCCCAGCTCAACTGACTGGAGAGGCTGTACCACTATATAGATGTACCACTATATATAGACACCTACTATATACAGCTGCTCTATGAAGAATGGAACAGGTAGTAACTCTACCTAATACATAGAAAAAGAGAGAGTCAGCAAAAATGAGGAGACAAAGAAACAGGTCCCAAATGAAAGAATAGGGGAAATCTCTAGCGAAATAAAGGCAAGCAAACTATCAAATATAGAGTCCAAAACTATGGTTATAATAATGCTCAAGGAACTTAGTGGAAACTTCAATAGCATAAAAAAAGACATAAAAACCATAAAAAAAGAATGAGTCAGAAATAAAAAATACACTATCTGAAATGTACCTGGGGGAAGTGGGTAGGGGTGGAAGGATCAAGCAAAAAAGAAAAAGGACTCACAGACATGGTCAGTGTGGTAACTGTGGGGGTGGGAAGAGGATAGTTGGAGGTAGAAGAGGGTATGAGGGGGATGATTGGCAATGGAAAAATACAATAAAAATAAATTAAAAAATACATTATAGGAAATCAACAATAGAGTCAATGAAGCAAATTATTAATTCAGTGATTTAAAAAATAAGGAAGCACAAAACACCCAACTGGAACTGCAAAAACAAAAAAAGAATCCAATAAATGAGAACAGTGTAAGAAGCCTCTGGGACAGCTTCAAGCATATCAACATTTGCATCATGGGGGTGCCAAAAGAAAAAGAGAGAACAAAAAATTGAAAACTATTAAAAAATAATTAGAGAAAATTTTCCTAACCTGGTAAAGAAAATAAACGTAAAAATCCAGGAAGCACAGAGAGTAACAAATGAGATGAACCCAAAGAGGCCCACACCAAGATATATCATAACTAAAACTGTGAAGATTAAAGACAAAGAGAGAATCTTAAAAGTAGCAAGAAAAAATCAGTTAGTTACCTACAATGGAGCTACCATAAGACATTCAACTGATTTCTCAACGGAAACTCTGCAGAAACTCATGGGATTGGAAAGAAATATTCAAAGTGTTGAAAAGCAAGAGCCTACAACCTCGATTACTCTTCCCAGAAAAGCAATCATTTAGAATTGAGGAAGAACAGATAAAGAGCTTCCCAGATCAGAGAAAGCTAAGGGAGTTAATCACAACCAAACCAGTATTATAAGAAATGATCAAACAGTCGAAGAAGAAGAGGAGAAGAAAAAATAGTAGTAGTAGTAGTAGAAGAAGAAGAAGAAGAAGAAATATGAATAATAAAATGGCAATAATAACATTTCTCTTAACAATTATTTTAAAGGCAAAAGGATTAAATGTTCCAATCAAAGGACATATGGTGACTGAATGGATAACAAAATAATTGCCTTGCATATGCTGTATGCAGAAGACTCAATCCAGGTTGAAACATATACACAGATTGAAAATAAATGGTAAATGAATGGAAAAGACATTTCATGAAAATGGAAACCAAAACAAAACAAAACAAAACAAAACAAAACAACAGCTGGGGTAACAATTCTCATACCAGACAGAATAGACTTTAAAACAAAGGCTAGCAAGAGACAAAGACAGACCCAGCAATTCCACTTCTGGGTACTTATACAAAGAAACCCAAAACACTGAATTGAAAAGGCATGCACCCACATGTTTATTACAGCAGTATTTACAATAGCCAAAATATGAAAGCAACCTAAGTGTACATCAATAGATATCAATAGGTGAATGGATAAAAGATAGGTGTGTATATGTGTGTGTGTACACACACACACACACACACACGCACACACAGTGGAATATTAGTAAGCCATAAAAAAGGAAATCTCATCATTTGCCATAACCTGGATAGACATACAGGGTATTGTATGAGTATGGAGTGAAACAAGTCAGACAGAGAAAGACAAATAGCATATGATTTCACTTACATGTGGAATCCAAAGAACAACAGAAATGAACAAACAGACTGATAGATACAGAGAACACACTGAAGGTTACCAGATGGAAGGGGGTTTGCAGGGATGGGTGAAAAAGGTGAAAAAATTAAGAAGTACAAATTGGTAATTACAGAATAGTGAGGGGGTAACTTCAGTGTAAAGAATATAGTTAATGATATTGCAATAATCACATGTTGTGTCACATGGGCACTAGATTTATCGGGATGATCACTGCACACGGTATCAAATGTCTAATCACAACGTTGTTCACCTGAAACTAATATAATATTGTGTGTCAACTGTAACTTAAAAATAAAAATTAAAAGGAAATTTACTTCATAAGGTTACTATAAAAATTAAGTGAGATATATGGTCCAATGCAGCATCACACAGACATTAACTACCACTCCTTTTCCCTTAGAGGCAAAGGAGACAAAAAGGGAAGAGTCAACTGTGACAATAGCTGCTAATCAACTAAAAAGAAAAAAATATATATGAAGCAGGAGGGAAAAGGTGTTCCAAAACAAAAAATGAAAAAAACTCAGCACTGTCTCCTAAAATTATACCTCCAATTTATTATCAAATGATATGCTGACACTTTTTCCCCAATGTAGCATGACCCTTATACTTACGAAGTTATGAAGTCAAAGTTCATGTGTTCCTTGTTTAAAATACAACTTAATGATAAAATGGTTAGGTTGGAATAACAAATTTTGGAAAAAACATTTTATAATAAAATTCTAAACTTAAAATCTCGTTAATTCAGTATTGGATGAGGATATCCTGTGTCAATTTAAAATATTTCTGAATTATAAAGTAATCATTTCCTTTCTTCAGAGTGAAGAAAGAGCAGTGAAGTAATTAGTAAATGAGTTTCCTGACAAACCAAATTGATTTAAATCATAACATTGCCTACTATTAATCAATGTTTTATTTGGATTCTGGCAAAATTACACCACCACCTGTTTGTTCTGATCTTTCCCAAATACTTTTTCAAATCCCTTAGTGAAGATAATGATGTATGCAAAGACGTCTGGGTCCTAATCCATGGAACCCATTAATATGCTACATTATATGGAAAGAGGGACTTTACAAATGAGATTAAAGTTAAGGACTTTGAGATGGAAAGATTTTCCTGAATTCTCCAGGTGAACCAATCTAATTGTATAAATCCTTAAAAGCAGAGAAACGTTCCAAGCTGAGCTTAGAGAGAAGGATGTGCTGACAGAGAAAAGGTTCCAAACATGGCAGAGTGTGAAGGCCTCAGCCTGCTGTTGCTTTCCAGATGGAAGAATGGGTCCCCAGAAACAAGAAAATGTGGGGGAACATTTTCCTCTACCGCTCCCCGACGGAAAGGCAGCCCTGACAAAACCAGGGTCTCAGGCTGCTGAGACTGTCAGTTCTCTGACCTATGGGAGGCCAAAATAATAAATTTGTACTGTTTTGAGCTATTAAATTTGTGGTGATTTTTCACAGTGGTGAGAAAATAAATACAAATATACCTTTGCCACTCAGCATGTTCCTGCAATCCCTCTACGTACAACCATTATCTCGAACTTTGTACCTCAGTGTCTCTACACTTACTCTCTTATGCATTTAATATACATCTGCCACACTGGAAAGGTCTCAAAGGCTACATCTTTGACATCCTTGTTCATTTCTCCCACTGAATCCAAAATAACGCCATCACTTACCTGGTTGTCCGTCACAAGATAAAATGCAAACTAAGGAAACTTTCAGTGATAACATTTTAAAAATAGCTACTGTTTACAGGATGAATACTATGTTCCAGGTACTATATATATATATATATATATATATATATATATATATATATATATGAAATTATATATATAATTTCCTATATATATATAGGATGAATACTATGTTCCAGGTACTATATCTATGTATGTATGTATATATATATATATATATATATATATATATATATATAATAGGAAATTTTATATGTATATGTGTATATACACGTTATATATATATACACATATACATATAAAATTTCCTATTCTAATACTCTATTATAAGATGAGTATTATAAACACCTTTGAAGTATAAAAACAGTGGCTTTAACTGATGTAACTTTTCCTTGTCCAGTAAGAGCTAAATACAGGATTTAAATCTAAGTCTATGAATCTCCAACTCCCTTGAAAGCAAATCTGTGCTTTTTATATTTTTGTATTAATGAGATTATTTCTAACCCAAAGAATACAACTACACAGCTTTTGAATTCCCAAAGTCAGATACTCACTCTCATAGAACGGACTGTCAAAAGAATCAATACTAGCACCTCTGCCCCTTTACAAAGTTATACCTATCAACCAAGTCTTCTAGGTCCCACAGGAAAAAATGTGAACAGCCTAACTCTCAGAATCCACAAGAGAAATAATAGTACGTGATAATAGCAGAAAAATTGTGAAAATACTATCCATTATATCATAGAATATATAAAATATATGCATTTATATACAATATATAGTTACACATAGAATATAAATATATAGAGTGAGCATGGGGAGAGAAGGAGAAAGACAGGTAATTTGAGCATGGAAAAATATACTGTTACTATTTCAGATAAAAGTGAGAACTCTGTTTTTCACTATAGGTAAAATCATAAAATTAAAAAACTTGTTTTCAGTTTTAAGACCAACTTGGAGCTAATATGAATTTAAGTACAGTTTTTGGAAATTGTTTTCACAATTATGTTAACTAGGTTCTCATTATTTTCATATACATGATGAGCAAGTTAGTGAGTTTGCTTTTAATAACAAGTACAGTTAATTTCTATTGAAGAACTCCACATTATTATGATTTCAAAGGTAACAAAGTTCAAATTCTGATATTGTAGAATATCTTTAAAATCACTTTTTATGCACCTGATACTTCTTTTTCAAATGAAATAACTTGCAAATCATTTGCTTGAGTCCTCATTCATGAAAAATAGTTTTGTGCCTAGTGTTGTGCCCAGTGCCATTAGCCACAGAATATCAGAGAGAGTAAAAGAGTTTTGAATCTTGCCTTCATGGAGGGTGCCTCCCAGTCTGGAAAACATGCATAATTTCTACCAGAGAAGGACAGAAGACATGCTGGTGAATAAAACTCTAAAGGTGATGACTGGGAAAAAAAAAAAAAAAGGTATTATCTAAAAAAGGATTAGGGAGAGAGACAGCTCAGGAAAGGAGCAGGAGAAGTGGCGGCAGGTTTAGGAGAAATGAAAGGAGCTGTGATTGGTTGAGTACAGACTGCAAAGTGGGCAGCATCCAGAGGCTGGGCTCTAGAGGTGGGCATAGATCAGAACGTGATAGGCTGTCCGCAGCCATACTTGTTTGTCCTAAGAGAATGGAAACATCGTGGATGAGGATAAAAGATTTTACAAAATTAAAATCCTATGAGTGACATGGTTAGATGTGTTTCTCTCCGCTGGCTTTATTCAGACAATGGTTGTGATGGAACCAGCTGGGGTGCTGAGACAGCCACCAGAGTGACCAGCAGGCATGAGCAGTGGGGGGATGGTAGAGTGACGTCGAAAGGCCCCATATGATTATTTCGGCTGCTGGATTCCAAAATAAAAATACAGGGAAGTTGGTCTGAAAGTGGATTCACAAAAGAATATACATAGATCATCTTCACTGAGTACACAGAGATCTGCTTTTCGACAATGCGCAATATCTAATGTGAAAAATTTAACTTGCACATCCATTTCCTCAAGAACAACAACAAAAAAAACCCTGTAAATTGCACCACCTGCAGATTAGTTTTCTCAAATATCTTTTGTACATTACCTCCAGAATTTGTGTCACAAGCAATGGGTACATAAATCCCATTATATTTCATCAAAACTCAGACCATTTTTGTTCCTAAACATTCTGGACATGGCAAAATGTGGAATTGGCATGTCATCTTTAATATAGGAAAGTTCTGACAATAAGTCGAGTCCTGAATTGGGCTGAGAAATGAATATTTTAAACAACTTTTATGTAATCATTCAAACATCAGGAATATTTTCTTTAAGAGTCACAAAGTCATTAGGGTTAAAAAGCTCTCCAGATTTAAGGACTACTCTACAAATGCATTCTAGGCATTTAAATGTAATAACGATGACTCAGTGACACATTCATTTTGATAGCAAGAAATATATTCAGCATTTGTTTACTGTTTTACAAGTAATATATTAGTCACAGAGTACAAAAGTAGCCTATTCACTTATCTCTCTCTTATGTCTACATTTTTATGTCTTAACAAAATTTAAACACTTTTAAATCAGATTTATTACTGACACAGTGATATGTCTCATGATAGCTTGAAAATAGGTTTACCACCCATTCTAGTCTCTCTGAAGATGTTTTGTTTTCACGATTCTCCTTCTGCCTGAAACAAAATGCTTCAAACTAATAAAATGAATGACTCACATTTTTGTCCAAGTTAAAATTAAAAGGGAAAAAAGAGGAGAAATTGCTTTCAAATATTATCATCATAATAATGTTTGAAGGGAGATTTATAAATACTTGTACATACTTGGGTATGTATTTGTTCTATGTTTTTAAAACTGGGTGCATTTACCTTAGGCAACATGCTGTTAGCAGTAATATTTGTTAGAACATGTAGTTCATCTGAACTATTTCTTCACTGAACATACATTTAGAAACATAATCATGAAAATTCTGTTTAGGGTAAAAATTAATAGTATAACTTTATTTTTTTCTGTAAAACAATTTCATACTAGAGATTAAGGGCTTAAACATTTTACAAAGTGTGACTATGTAATATTTGCTCTAAGATTATATTTTATAAAAATAATTGTAATATGATGGCGGCGAGTTAGGAGGAACAGAGTTTACGTCCTCCTACCCACCGGTTGATTTTCTGAGGAACGGGGCGAAAACGCAGCAGTATTCCAACACATATGATGATTGATGCCCAAGATTACAGGGGAATTTGAGC
>PVJI01009292.1:0-66238 GCA_004026765.1 Micronycteris hirsuta
GGGGGGGGGAGGGGGAGGGGGAGAAGTCGCAAAGGCACCTGGTACTTCCTGGTATGTACTCTTGGTTTTTCTGCACGTGAACTGTGTCAATATCAGTGTTTTCAATTTATGGAAAGAGACAGTTTAGAAAGGTGCATGCTTCTTCATTGATGAGAATTCTGGCCTTTTGTTCTGTCCTCCATTTTCTTCACCTAACAATCAGATTTTTTTTTTTGTTTTTTGAAATGAAGAATGTTTCCTCGCTTTTCTCTGTGTTTCTCTGTGTGAACAATACAACTTTCTCCTCCACAGAAGCATTGAGAACCATACCCTGAAGGCAGCTGGGTAAAGTCATAACATCTCACCATGGACCCCACGTACAATTATGACCTAGGAAGTGGGAGAGGTCAAGTCGCAAAGCAGCAGCCACCAGCTGGCCTGATCCTACAGTGTGTTTTACTAATGCGTGTTAACCGTTGAGGATCTATTCATCAGCACCAAAGAGAAAGGTACAACTTACAGAAGCTTGGCTATTCTTATTTCATTGTTTTCCATCTGCAATAACATCCTCATTAAATTTCAGTGGCATCTCTTAACATTTGTGTCAGTAAATCAGAAATTGCAATGGTGCCATCAATTGCCTTCCATTTCTCTTGGATTCATACTCCTTCATTACTTTGAAGTTAAAATATTTTGTTGCTTTTAAAAATTGTTTTTACACTCATTTGTTATATTTTAAAATGTCTCAGACACTAAAACCTTTGGATATAACTGTTAGTCAAATGAGGCACCTGCCAGCAACGAGTTTTAATATAATCAAGTAACCCATAGACTGTGTAAATGCTGCATGAAAATGCAATTGTGTCAAATAGCATCTTTTTGACGATTTCTGTCGGATGTGACCCCTCATACAGCATGTCTATAAATTTACCTAATTAGCTTATGTCAGATAAAAAATGAAGTGAAATGTCCAAAGCGTTATTGTCAATCTATCCATTATAGTGGATTTAGCTCCCTGAAAGTACCTTCAGTTCTTCAAAAATGCTGAAATGCACCCTTTTAATAAGTCACTCAACCTCCCTAGCCCCACCTTCACTACCTGAAAAAACACAGGGAACAAATTATTGAACAATCTCCTAGACAGTCCCATGTATTTCTGATGAATAGATGCTTCCAAGCTCCTATTGTTTGCCATGTCCACAGACAGGACTCAGTTAATGAAATGGATAATTAGATTTCTGTAATCCTGTAGTCATTGTGTTTGAGGTGACATTTTGTCGGTATTTCTCTTGTGACTCCCTCAGTGTGATAGGAAACATTTTCCCTTAGCCAACTTGGCTCTTGTTATTTTGCTGGAATGGCAGTTCCCTCTATCGGTGTAATGGAATCATTACCCTCCCAAATACAGCTCTGCTACTCAGCATTTAAATAGAAAAAAAATAGGAAAATGATCATCTGATTAGTCAACCAGGCCCATGTTCAAAATTCATTTTGGAAGTCAAATAGTAGAATTGGATTGAGTTCAGAGTGAAAGAATGATTTAGGTATTATTATATACTGTAGTACATATTCATTGACTAGCAGAATGTGGAAGGATTTAAAGTTCTAAAGTCTTATTCTTATATCTGTAAGAACTAAATTCTTGAAAAATTGGGAGCAAAGGGGCTGTTTTAGGTAGCTTTCTTAGAACCTAACAACTGTATTATAGCCAAGAAGTAAAAGATTATGACCAAAGCCACAATTCAAGTATGAAATACAAGTTATTTAAAATACTGAAATGATAATAGTGCAATTTAGAATTTAATTATTGTTTTGTGTAAAAATAAAATGGATTTTATGCATTTGAACTTTAATTAATATGTTGATTTTCTGTAAATTATAAATTCCATTTGGGTCACCTTTCAATCAGTGCAGAAATTCAGTATTAATCATTTTGACAGTCATCTCCACACTTCTCCAGGAGATTGTATCTAAGTTTATGTTTTTTAACTTGACTTGGAGGTAGAGTTAGATATAATTCTCAAAGGCAGCAATCGCTTAAGCTTCCACTAAGCTATCTTCAGTCCACCAGACCTAGGCCTGGGTCCACATAGGTCACAGAGATACCCCTTCAGGTCCAAGAACGACTTCTGCTACTTCTGTGCTGTTGAGGTGCACAGGATTCATCTGCTTATCCTCAGACCAAGCATAGGCAATATCTTCTGTTCTAAGAAACCGTATGTACCTAGATACAAAATAGAGTGCTTTGCCATCCCAGCTGTTTCAATTCATTTGCACAGCATTATTGTAAATTGAAGGCAGAATGCCCCTTTCATCTTAAACTTATGTGGAGTTAGGCCAGTTCTTCACCACAATACCCAGAATACCTTCTGTCTTGCAGTTACCTTGCATACATGCTCATCACTTCTACTTAGTCTCTATTCCCATCTCTTGTTTACACCTAACAAATGATTATGCTCTAGCCTGAACACAGAGGTAAGGCAATGGACAGGAATGAAGCTTTGGCATTGTCTCTAATATTACTTGTGCCTTTTCTAAAGCTTTTCATTCTCCAAAGGTCCTTGGAAAGAAAAGCCAGGAACAAAACATTGTCTTCTTCCTTTCTGCTATGCCACAGTCATTCATTAATGCATTCAGTGAAGAATAGCAAAAGCCGTGATGTATGAGGAAAGGGAAAAATAAAAGAAATAGTGGAAATGATGATGAGAACAGCAAAAGTTCTCACTGATTTTTGTGTGTATGTGGCCAGAGCAAACTTGTGTGACAATTTTGTGTCACCTTGGATGGATCAAACTTCTTCCCCCAGAATTCCCTTCCTTGTGTGTTTCTGGAAAGAATTGAATATAGGAGAGGTTGCCTCATAATAGAGGAAGAAAAGGAAGAAGCAGATATTTTATATCATACACACACCTTTTCCGCCTTATGCAATCAAACACTAATCTAGGTGTTGCTGTTAAGGAATTTTGCAGATCTGATAAAATCTAATATCAATTGACATTAAATTTGAGAGATTACCATGATTGGGCATGTGTGCATGACTTACTAAGTAGTTCTTAAAAGAGGATAGTAGGCATTCCCTAGGAAGAGAAAGAGACCCCACTTATGAAGCAGCTTTGATGATATATATAGAAAGAGTCAATATATATTGATTATACACACATACACACACACACACACACACACAGGGTCCAGCAGAAGTAACACCTGCTTGAGTGTGGTTGGTAGGGTACTGATATGGGTATAATAATTTATAGTTTTAATTTGAAAATTTCACCTAAAATGTCATATAGTGTGCTTGAGTGTGATATTTTTATGTTACAGACTTACATGCTTGATTTTGTAATAAAATATTTTATAATAAAAAGGGTGTTATCTGTGCCGGACATGTGTGTGTATGTGTGTACATGTGTGTATATATATATACTGATTATGCTTCTCTTGTTGAGCCCCAACAAATACAACCTGTTCAATAAACACACTTTTAATCCAACCAATTGGTTTCAACCCCTCACTTCCGAAAGTTAGCAAATCAACAATTAACTAGCTCTAAAAATACTCTTCTCAATGTCAACTAGTCAACAGCAGCTTCATTCTAAGAACCACAACTCTACAGATTATGCCTACCTGGTTACACCTTCAGAACTAAAGTTAGCAAATCTCTCAACACCATGCTTCCCTGAATCCTTATATAAGATCAACAGTCTGATCTGCTCAGAGAAACTGTGCCTGACCCACACAGCTCTTCATTATTATAGTAAACAATAAAATCAGCTTTATTGTTCTATTTCAGATACGGATTAGTGAGTAAATCATCCTTCAAACCCCACTACACAAATGCATTATGATTTTCCAGAGAAACAGAGCCAAAGATATAGCTATTTTTATATAGATAATATTTAAATATATGTATATATCCCCTAAGATATATCTTGCTTTCACACTCATTACTTCCCCTTAGTCTCCATTTCCATCTCCAGTTTACTCCCCATGAATGGTCTACATTCTAGCCTGACGGTAGAGTAATGGGAATAATGAAGCCTTGATCATACACACGATATCTTCCCTAGCAGGACTTGTGTCTTTTGTGATGCTTTGCATTCTCCAAAGGACCTCTGCTGAGCTTATCCTTTGGCAAGCATTGACATAGGACACAGATATCTTCATTTTTTTTTACCCATTCAGAGAGCTCTGAATATCTCTCTTCCAAATTTACAAAAGAGTACATATCTCTTCCCCAAATTTCTTTATCACCAATTTTCCACTCATGTTCTATCCAAGTCCATGACCATCAGCCTTACAATTGGCTACAGCCTGAATCAGTATTAATTAACTGCATGGCCTGCCATTTTACCTTGTAAGAAAAGTGAACAACCAGGTGTTCTGTCCACTAGAGGAAGTTCCCTTCATCACTGTCCTTCAGGAATGCCCCAGAGAGGGTTTGTAGTGCTCCACCTGTCCACTGTTAGGCAGAGCCTGCATATCCTGCAGGGCCGTCTGCAAACTCGGCCCTCTCTTCCTCTGTCAAATGATCAGAGGTAATTTTGCATGAGACCACAGGCACAGGCTGGGAGAGAGAAGCAGGATGAGGGCCATGATGGACATTTGGGCCACTTCTTCATGTAACATATTGCCTTCAGAGTCCGCTCAGGCCTGTTCATAATGGAGGTCAATAAGTACCATAATATGCTCTATGGAAGCTGGAAATCCAGTAGTATAATTCATTCTGAGTCCAAAGGCCTGGGGACCATGGGAGCCCAATAATGTAAGATCCAGGTTCAAGGTGAGGACCTAAGACCCAGGAGCACTGATGTCCCAGAGCAAGAGAAGATCGATGTCTCAGCTCATGCAAAAAGCAAATAATGCTCTTCCTCCCCCTTTTTTTTCTGTTCAGTCAACCAATTCAAATACTAATCCCCCCCAGAAACATCCTCACAGACATACCCAGAAATAATGTTTTACTTAGTCCAGTCAAGTGGATGCACAAATTTAAACATCACAAGACATAAAAATATTTTCAAAATCCAGCCAATTCTTATCATGTGCACAGGTAGCCCAAGATAGCTTCACATTGCGTAGATTGCATCCTACTTCATTAGTTGCCCATAAATGTTCTATGTTTTTTTACATTATTAAATTTTAACTTTACTTACCTATTTTAAGACTTTTTAAAAGAAATTCATTTGAAACAAAATCTAGTATACATTTGATTAAGTGGATTCACAGAAAAATATTTGGCCATTGGTGTCTCCTCATATAACCACTCACATAAATATCTTTTTGGTAGATGGCTTAGAAAAGTGTAGAACTAACAGTGAAGGAAATAATCCATGTACATGTAATTCATAAAATGTCAAAAACAAAACAATCACCCAATAAATAATAATAATAATTTTTCTTAATAAGAATGATTTTAATGAAGCAAACTACTATACACCACCTTTTGTCAGAAAATTCATTGAGAACATTCCTTACCACAGGAACAAGAAGAGAGAAAGAAAAGGAATAAACATTTTCAAAAATGAACTTATTTATCTTAAGAAAGTTGTCAAAACAGCTTTAAATTCCAAATAGAATTTTCAACTTGGCATTGAGGGAAATGTATCCATTTACTTCCTAAGAAAGTAAATATAATGTGGGAGATACTTCAGAAAATCACTACAAAATTCTAGTACGCCATTTTACAATTACTTTTCAAACCACAATCACACTTAAGGAGAATAAAATGTGAAGAAGGGAAATGACTTCAATTAAGATTCATCAATATTCTATTCAAGTTCAGTAGTCAACAGTTTTATTTTGATCTATTTAGTCTTTGGTTCATTTGTAATGTTTCTGAATATGTGTATTGAATAGACCTGCAAATAGCACTAAACAGAAGCTAATTTAGTATCTAAAGGAGAGGCAAACTTTTAAAATGTGCAATTAAATTATTAAATGTTTTAATTTACCTGCAATCATAATAGTCTCAATTAACATAGGTAGCATGTGAATAATAAAACTACCTTAGCATTTGACTTTCTATGGCATAGAAACTGTGTTCCTGTTCAGCTTTCTCCCACAGCACTGGGAAAAATACTATTTGAAAATAAATAGCATGTCCTTTAAACCTCTATTGTTGTGCAATTTAGGATAAGGAAATAAGAACTTATCTCAAAAAACATTAATAGGTCTCTACTAGATCTTATTTCAGATAAATTCCCATTACTTGCCAAGAGTTTTCTGATTTCTCTCAGGATAGTTAAAAAAAACATGATTATCTTTTTTCTTTGTGACAGATTCATCTGTCTAACAGTATCCCCAATGACGGCATGTACATTGAATACCTTAAAAATAGATCAGAAGTCAAAGCACAAACAATACTTTTTTTTTTTTTTTGCAAACTGGTTCTCTTTTAACTAACATCTTTCTCCTTTGATGTGGGTTTTAAAGAGCTTTATAAAAGTGAATAATTGGTCTTATACTTTTTGAAATTTCTTAAGAGCATTAGTCTCTTCTTTGTTTGGGCTCACTCATAAGGAAGTAGCTGGGAAAACGTGCCAATGTGAGAAGTTATTCACACATTTTTTGTCCTAAAAATGGAAAAATTTCAGGTGTGGCCACTTTTATGATTTAAGTACTCAGGGTATAAATGGAAAATTTTAATCTTCTATTCCACTGGTTCAGAACCAGATAAAGATTTAAAATAAGAGAGCATAAAAAAGCACAATAGATTAATAGACAAAGGAAGAACTGTACTTGTTATTAAAGTAACATTGAACTCATTCTGTTTGTGCCTTTGTGTGTGTTACCCTGCCCAAAATCTTTTATATAAGTGTTGTATTTGGTTTAGTGGAATTAACAGAAACTATGGACAACACGAAGCTGAATTTAAACATAGTTTAGCTCAATACTGGGTGTAATTATCCCCTAAAAGCCAACGTTTTCTCATCTGCAAAATGAATATGATGAAGGCTATTAGAATTTCATGAGATCAGCATAAAATTCCTGGAAAAAGATTAATGGAACAGAGTAAGGAGCCTTCATACAGACCTTTATAATATAGTTACCTGACCCTTAGCAATGAAGTAAGAGCAATACAAGATGGGGCAAAAGTAGGATTACAGTTGTTTGTATGGAAAATAAAACAATAATTAATAAATAATGCAAGAATAAACCTTGTTTCCCGTACTCACAACTGTAAATGTACTTTTGCCTCACCCTATATAATGAAGAAAAGAAGCCTTTTCAACAAACGAGGCTGGAAAAACTAGACATCAACATGCAAAAAATATAAATAAATCTAGACACAGACCTTTCATAAAATCAACTCAAAATGGATTGTACACCTAAATGTAAAAATCAAAACTATAAAACTCCTAGAAGATAACAAAAATATATAGATGACCATGGTTTTGGCAATGAATTTTTAGATACCACATCAAAGGCACAATCTTTGAAATAAATAACTGAATAGCTGAACTTCATTAAAATTAAGAACTTCTGTTCTGTAAAAGACACTGTCAAGAAAATGAAAAGATAAGGCATAGACTGAGAAAAAATACTTGCAGAAGACTTAGCTATAAAGAACTTTTATCTAAAATGTACAAAGAAATAGAAATACAATAACAAATTTAAAAAATAAGCACATCACCTGAATAGACACTTCACCAAAGATACACTGATGACAACTAAAAATATGAAGAGATACTCCACATCATATATCAATAAAAACTGAAAATTAAACAATTCTATGCTACTGCACACCTAGAAGAAGGGCCAAAATACAAAGCGATGACATCAGTTGCAGGGGAGGATGTGGAACAAAAACTCTCACTCACCGCTCACTGGAATACAAAAATGGCGTAGCCATTTTGGAAGACAGTTTGGCAGTTTCCTACAAAATGAAACATACTCTTACCAAGCAATACAGCAATCACGCTTCTTGGAAGTTATCCAAATGAGCTGAAAATGTATGTCCACACAAAAGCCTACACACAAATGTTTATAGCACCTTCATTTATACTAACCAAAACTCACAATCCACCAAGCTATCCTTCAGTTTGTGGATGCATGAATACACTGTGGCCCATTGAGAACATGGAATATTATAGAGTATTAAAAAGCAATGAGTTATGAAGCCAATGTAGAATATGAAGAAACTTTAATGCATATTACTAAGTGAAAGAAGGCGAGCTGATGCTACAGATTGTCTTCTACAATTCCAACTACTTGACATTCCAGAGAAGGCAAAACTATGCAGGCAGTAGAAAGGTCGGTGACTGGTACGTATTAGGGGGAAGGAGGAGTGAATAGGCAAAGCAAGAAATATTTTTAGGGCAGTAAAACTATTCTGTCTGACACTGTAATGATGAATATATGTCATTAAACATTGGTCGGAACTCAAAACTGTGCAGAGTGAGGCAAAGTGGGTTTACAGCTGTTTGTATGAAAAACAATACAGTAATTAAAAAATAATCACACAAGAATAAACTGCACTTTCTGTACTCAACTGTAAAACTACTTTTGTCCCACCCTGTACAACACCAAGAGTGAACCCTATGGAAACTCTGGGCTTTGAGTGATAATGGTGAGTCCGTGAAGATTCATGGATTGTAATAAATGTACCATTCTGATCAAGATGTTGACAGTGAGGAGAGGGGAACAGGGGACACATGGACGCTCTCTGTACTTTCCACTCCACTTTATTCTGTACCTAAATCTTCTCTAAAAAGAATTCATTTAAAAACAAATCCTGTAAAAATGTTGTGACCAGCTTGGTAAACTAAGAATGTTAAACTTTTACAAAAACATGTTTTTTATTCCAATTGCTATGTTAGAAGGCATCATTTGGCCCATTCATTGGTAGGAAGGTATTTTGATTTTTCTCTGAGAAAGACCATAGCCATGGATCTTTTTTCAGAGTTTAGGAAGCCTTTGCAATCTCTAATCACAAAAAGAAGTTCAGAATTTTCTGTTGATTATTACTTGTATGTTGATTTTAATGGGCAATTGGCCTTTTGCTGCTATACCTTTAAGTTACTGTGGCAAAAAACGTTTTGAATAGTGCAATAAATCTTCAGTATAAGGAATAATGTAGACAAGAAGCCAGGGAGTACAGGTAGAAAGACAGTGAAGGGAACCAAAAGGAAAAAAAAAAAAAAAGGTTTCTGAGCAAGAAGATTGCCCAATATAGCAAAACATCTTTGTCTAAGTAGAGCTGAGTAAGAATGCTAAAATATTCCCATGTTCAGCAATATTTTGAAATCCTAAGAGGTAGTAAAATCAAAGTCCTAACTTGACCTTTGTCCAATATGTAAACCAGGGGAACACTACTGTACGCAGGGCTCTCACCCCATTACCAGCTTCCCTGTGACTGAGACTCATGTGACACACCTTACTCTGTGACCATCCACCAACCCCAGAGAGCCTATGTCCCTCCTGTCAAGTATAAGATCAGTGGCATACATGAGTCATTGGTGACAGGGCCCTTACCTTTTGGTGGAAGTTAACCTGGGAATGCTAGAGCACTTGATACTGTCTGTGAGAATACTGATACCACGCAAAGAAACAGCACAGGACCTAGTTGAGGATTCATATAACATAACCAACTCTGCATGGAGCAGAAAATAACTAAAAACCGGCAATATAAATATGGGTGAGGAATTGTGCTCTTTAGAAAAGTTAACTGTACATAGATTCAAATTCCAGCCCCAAAACTTAATAATTGATGTCTCTACTTATTCACTCACTCACAAAAGCATGTTTATAGTTCCAGCCATACTATATATGATTTTGAGCTGATATTAATAATTACTCTAGTAGTCGCTTTCATCATGTATAAGGTTAATAATAATTGCTTACCTAAGTCAAGGAAATATTGATATAATATTATCAATATTTGAAAAGCATGCCTTATGCACATGGTAGTTATCATTAAACAATACCAACTCTTACTTTATTGGGATGCAAACACAATTCACATCTAATCTTTGTCTTTCCTAACTTGCGTAATACACACACAAGTCACTTTTTTTCCTAGTCATGGAAACACATTCCCTTCTACAATTAACTGAAATTGAAAGAATCTTACTACATTTTGATACTCAGAGTTTGGCAAAGGTTCTTTTAATATTGTGTGGGGGTCAGGTGTTTATTTGTGTCCAAGACTACCTCTTCTACACTAAAAATACCACAGCTGGAAACTGAAGTCCCATTTCTAGGCTACTGGGAAACGCATAAGGAAGTGAAATGAAGGATTAAGGGTTCCTGCTACTAGGCTGCAGAATACTCATTGTACTAGAGATGAAATGATTCAATTCAATTCCACTGCAGAATGATGTGAAAATGAAACTGATGGGAGAGCAAATGGAAACAGCTGTGTTTTACTGCAACACAGACAGTCTGCACATTTTGCTGCTTATTTATAATGAAAACAGAAATTGTAAGTGACAGTCTGAGGGTAGTTTATAAAGCAAGTATTTTGAAGCCTTGGAGGTGCTATTGCTTTGTGAAAGGCAACCAGCTGACCCACCTTTTCTATTATGCATGGTTACTGAATTCTGTTACAATGATGGAAACACACATTTTCATATAAAAAGAAAAGTACTTGAGACTGTTAAGAATTAAAGCCAACTACTTTCAAACCCTTCCAAATATTGGAGAGGAGGAAACACCTCCAAGCATACTTTATGAAGCCAACATTATCCTAGAACCAAAGCAAGAAAAAGATCTCACCAGAAAGGAAAACTACTGTCCTTTATCCCAGATGAACGCAGATGCAAAAATCCTCAACAAAACACAGGACGGAGAAATCAACAGCACAGCAAACGGATCATTTGCCATGATCAAGGGGGATTTATCCCTAGGGTGAAACAGTGATTCCACAGGGAAACAATTAAAAGTGGTACACCGTATTAACAGAATGAAATTTAAAAATCACATGATAATTTCGTTAGATGCAGAAAAGCATTCAACAAAATTCAACATGATAAAGACTCTAAATAGAGATGAAAGGAAATTACCCTAACATAAGACCATATATGGCAAGCCCACATCTCACACCATACTCAAGAGTGGAAACTGAAAAATTTTCCTCTAACATTAGGAGCAAGACAGGGATGCCCACTCTTGTCACTTCTATTAAATATAGTCCTAAAGTCCTAGCCGGAGCAAGTGGGCAAGAAAAAAAAAAGAGAGGCCTTCGTATCAGAAAGGAAAAAGTAGTCTCTGTTGGCAGAGGTCATGATTTTATAAGTAAAAGACCCTAAAGAACTACAAAAACAATTGTCAGAACTAATAAATTCAGTACAGTTGCAGGATACAGAATCAGCATGTATTTCTTTACGCAAACAAGGAACTATCTATAAAAAGGAAATTAAAAAAACAATCACATGTGAAACAGCATTAAAAAGAGTAAAATAAGAATAAGTGTAACTAAAGAGCTGAGAAAGACTTGTCCCTTGAAAACTACAAAACACTGATGAGTGAAATTCAAGTCATTAACAAATAGAAAGATCTCCTGGTCATGAATTGGTAGACTTGATATTCTTAAATGTTCATACTACTCAAAGCAATCTAGAGTCAATGTAATCATCATCAAAATGGTGTTATTTTATAAAAAATAGGAAAAAAAAAACCCTGAAATTTATATAGAACCACAAAGGACCTTAAATGTCCAAAATAAACTTGAAAAAGAACAGAGCTCCAGGCATGTCACTTTCTGATCTCATGACATTACAAAACCATCGTATCAAAACAGTATGATACAGATCAGATATATACACCAGTGGAACAGAATACAGAGTCCAGAAATATATCCACACGTACGCAGCATCTCCATCTTCAGAAGGACGGCGAGAGCACATAATGGGAAAAAGTTAGTCTCTTCAAAAAACGATGCAGAGAAAACTGGATATCCATATGCAAGAGAATGAAATAGGACACTTATATACAAAAACTTAATTGAGATATTTAAGTATTTAAAGGCAGTATCTGGAACTGTACAACTGCTAGATGAAAACATAGGGGAAAGCTTTTGGACACTGATCTTGTCAATGATTGTTTGGATATGACACCAAAAGCACAAGCAACAAAAACAGAAATAAACAAGCAGGGCTACTCCAAAGTAGAAAGCATACCAAAGGAAAAAATCAACAAAATAGAAAGGAAACCAAAAGAATGGAAAAAATATATATAAACCCTCTATCTCACAGGTGGCAAACACAAGGCCTGCGGGCCGAACGGAGCCCTCCACCTTGTTTTATCCGGGGAGGTACCTTGTTTCTACCAGCCGCAGCGCCCAGCTCTTGCTTAACTGTTAAGGAGTAGTTACATTCACACAGTCCTAAATTATATTCAGCCCTTTGAAGGCAACCACAAGGCTGATGTGGACCCCTGTGAAAATGAGTTTGACACCCCTGCATCTGATGATGAGCTAGTAATTCCAAAATATATAAGAAACACCTACAACTAAATAGAAAAAAAAAAAATCTTTAAAAGTCGACTAAGGACTTGAATAGACATTTCTCCAAAGACATAGTAATTTCACTAAGCACCATTGAAATGCAAATTAAAACACCATGATTTAGTTAGGATGGCTATCATCAAAAATAAATGACAAGTGTCAAGGATTTGGAGAAATGGGAACCCTTTCACATAATTGATGGCAATGAAAAAGTGAAATACAGAACTAACAGATGACCAACAATCCAGTTCTTCATATTTACCCACAAGAATGGAAATCAGGATATTGAGATCTGCATTCCCATTTCATTACAGCACTATCTACAACAGCCAAGATGTGGCAGCAACCTACATGTCCAACAACAGATGAAAGGATAAAGAAAAGGTGATGTTTACAAGCAATGGACACTGATGCAGCCTTTAAAAAAGAAGGAAACCGTTGACATAAACAACACAGATGAACCTTGAAGACATTATGCTAAGTGCAGTAAGTCAGTCAGAGAACAAGTACTGTATGTTTCCACTCATTTGAAGAATCTAAGGTAGTTAAACTTGTAGAAACAGAAAGCCGAATGCCGGTTGCTAGGAGCAGGGGGACTTTGCTGTTCAAGTTGCAGTTACAGATGGTAAGTTCTAGATATCCTCTATGTAACCTTGCCCCTACAGTATTGTCCCTACAGAACAACACGCTATTGTACATTAAAAAAGGAAGGGGGAGATCTCATGCTGTGTTCTTGTTATAGTAAAATTCTTAAAGCTTATCACAGGAACAGACGTTATGTTAAGTGTCTTAACACAATAAAAAAGATGTAAACATATTTCTGAAATAAAGAGCATCATGGGCTAGGAGATAAAGGTTTAAAAGATAAGAACAAAATTCAGTGTGACTAGATTAAAATGTCTTGAAACAAAAGTGACTAGGAAGAAGTCGAATGAAGAATTTGAAGGATGTGAAGATAAGTCAGAATAGGAAGATCAGGGCCAGAGAGTAATTCAATTTTTATTCTATGCTAATGTATTTTACTATCACATTCTTTCCTGAGGGAAGTGAAGACTCCATTGTGCTTTCATCAATTATGAGATTGGATCTGTTATAAATAGACGGTCCAGAATTGTATATATTTTATATGCATTATAGCCAAAAATTATAAAATATGCCTATGCCTCTGTCCCATGGCAATAGAAAGATTGGGTTTATTTTTCCTCAAGAGAAAAAATAAATTTATTAAAATAACAACAAAATCAAAGAAAGATAATACAAAAGATTGAGGATCAACGCTGAAGGCAATTGAAAAACATTTTGAAGTTAAAAAAAATGATTTCCTTATGGGTGATAATGAAAAGTGATCTGTATCTCAGGTCTTAATTTTGGAGATAATATAATCAAACTTGGATATTTGAATGCTATCTCCAAAGCTTCACGGAAAGTAGTTGAGAAGGGATCGGGTGTTTGAGGGTAGAATGAGTGTTCACAATGAATCTTTTTCAGACATTCACTGTTCTAGAAAGGAAGCATTTATATATTTGTTGTTGATACTCTTACAGATGTCCCACATTCCCCACTTCCTTGTTTCCCCCCACTCAGCCCCTGCCCCAACCTTCACCACAATGTTGTCTGTGTCCATGGTTATGCATGCATATGCATATATGTTACTTGGCTAATAAGCTGTCATGCTGATGGACTTTTAAAAAGCCTCCTGCAATTAGAAATGTAATGCTGTAAGAGTGATTACTAAAACAGAATATTTTTAAAAATTCTAGTTTTCATCCCACCTTTTCCAATATCTTATATGCAATGAAAAGGATTTAACTGGATATTTATGTTATGATATATTCCCATATTCAGTGTGTAATTATTTCACCAATATTTCGTTGCTAAATAAGGTAGACACCCTTACATCTTAGAAGTATTAATGCAGGTGCATATTGTTTTTTCTTTTAGATAAAAATTTCTTTTTATTTTGGTTTTCACATTTCTTTGGGACCAAACTATGAGTATTCAAAATTCAAGTGTGAACCTTTCATAAAGAAGAGAAAGATTTCAAATGAATCAATTTTATTTCGTAACTCTTGGGCAAATAATGTTCTATCATAAATTAAATAATATTATATTAGTAATTAGGGGAGCTGAGTGTCCATAAAAGACTATTCCTAAATGGCTGTGGGACTTCACACAGTTCAAATAATCCCAATGGAGCTGTTTCCTCAATTGTAAAATGAGTGTTTGGAACTTCGGAGCTCACAGAAGGAGAAGCTCAAGTTCAGCCAAATTGCAGATTTTCCCTCTGAGGCCAGAGATAGTTGTACAGTGTTTCCAACTGCTCTGCTCCAAGGATTCAACACAAATCAATTAAAATTAGCAATCTAAAGAAACAAACAAACAAACAAAAATGCATTCCCTGGGTAGGATCCAAGGAAACTTGTAATTTAAAATATATAACTAATTCTAGCAAACTTGCTTTATTCTAGTAAACCTTATTGATTCAGTCAGCAAACATTTAAAACTGATCATTATACAAAATACACAATGCACTAAGATTTTAAAAAAAGATGAATTGGTTTGTTACAAAGAACTTACCGACCAATGATGGCAGAAGCAAGGAGAAACACATGGAGTGACCACAGGGCTTCCAAAGAATGATATTTTTTCAAATATCCATATTATTTTTTCTTCAAATATTTATCTTGTTTTGACTTCTAAATTATAACTTATTTTGTGCACTAATTTTTCATACTGTAGTCTTTTTCTACCAACATATGGTATAATAGTTAACAATTATAGAAAGCATTAGGTGGAAGAATGCTTCTAAGACTGGCATTCACATCAGCTGCCATAATAACAGGAGTCTGCATCTCCCTGTCTACTACTGTAAAAATTGTCCCAAATGTTGAGCCATCTATCAGATAGACAAATCACTTCCACCATGTCTAGCAACACAAACACATGCAAGAGTGAAAAAAAAAGAGGATAGGGGAGCCTAAGGATAAGGATGTTTGTGGCAGACAAAAGAGCAAATTTCTAAACCAATTAAATTAGTGTGGGGCACCAGTGAGTGAAATCACCGCCAAAAACTAACTATGTATTAAAATATGGATCAAGCCTGGCTGGTGTAGCTCAGTGGATTGAGCGCGGGCTGGGAACCAAAGGGTCCCGGTTCGACTCCCCGTCAGGGTACATGCCTGGGTTGCGGGCCAGGTCCCCAGTGAGGGCCATGTGAGAGGCAACCATACATTGCTCTTTCTCCCTCCCTTCTCCTCTCTCTGAAAATAAATAAATTTTAAAAAATATATTAAAAAATAAAAAATAAAATATGGATCAAAAGCTGGTTGAGCAACAGGAGTTCAAGCTATAATAAATTAAGAAGGTAAATTAGAATCTCTCAATAAAGAGCATAAAATTACCTAGCCTTAATATTTTTTAAAAACATACGTGTTCATATACAGTACTTAGGCTTAGAATTGATTGTGATAAACCATATTGCATTTGGCAAGGGTGGAGCTCTCCACATTTTTGATCTATGCCATTTTTAGATTTCTGTAGCCAAATTTATTCACATATTGAACTGACAAAGCAACCAGATTAAAATCTTCATAATTATTGTATTTTGCTTGGAGAATAGTTTGTTGGAATTTTTGTGTGTTTGTTTGTGTTCATGGTGATTAACTTTTCTATTGTATAGATGGAACTAGAGGGTATTATGCTAAGTGAAATAAGCCAGGCAATGAAAGACAAATACCATAGGATCTCATCTATAAGTAGAATCTAATCAACAAAACAGACAAGCAAGCAAAATAGAACCAGAGACATGGAAATAAAGAACAAACTGACAGTGTCCAGAGGGGAGGAGGATGGGGGATAACAGGAGAAAGAAGGGGAAGGGTCGTCAATTGTATAAAGGACCCATGGACACACACTACAGGGTGGGAAAGGATGGAAAGTGGAAGCTGGGGGGTGTGTAGGGCAGGGGAGAGAAATGGGGGAAAATGAGGACAACTATAATTTTTTTTGAACTTCTATGGTATAATCACCTGGTCTTACCATGTCTTGTCTTTGGAATTATGACACATTTTTCTTACTGGCGTGCTAGTGAAAATAAATGACATTAAATACATTATAAGGATCTGTTCAGCTAATGACTACATTACTTCTGCAAAAGAGAAGGAGGAAAGATAAAAAAGGAATGACAAATGAGATACGCGATAGGAGAATATGTAATAATTAGGAGTTCAAGTTTTGAAGTTGGATATGTGTAGATTCTAACTTCCACTCTATCATCTATTAATTGTGTGATTGAACTCGTTACTCAGACAGCACAAACTTTCATTTTCTCATTTGCAAATGGAGATAGTTATATGAACCCCATAAATATTTATGAGCTTTACATGATATACTATGTATAAAGTATTAATGCAGTGCATATCCTCAAAAGAGTACTTACTGTAATTTCTCCTACAATAATGCACATCCACATAATGGGGACTGGGGTAAAATACAAATAGTATTCAACCCTCATTTTCTATAGTTACTCAAAATGACCACCTCATCAACCTTGAGGGTACATGGTATGTGACTGTCCATGAATTACAGCATATTGGCAGGGGTTCACTTCCTGCCATGTCTGCCATCATCCAGAGGCTACATTCACTTAGCTCTATCTTGAGCAATGCATTTTTGGACAAAATGTTTAATATTTCTGATATTGTTTCTTAATCTGAAACACAGGAATAACCATACTTAATAAACCCGGAAGAGCTATACAACAACTGATATAATTTTTTCTTACCAACAACTCCACTTTAAAGCAAATGACTGTAACTTTCCAATACAATTTTTCACTGTGAAAAGACTTTCTGTGGATTCTTGGATTTACAACAAGACCAATTAGTCATCTTAGCACGCAGGAAGTGTTAACAAGTTAAAAGGACGATATCAGCAACTGTACCTCATTTAGCAGCTGCTATCTTGCTGTTGTACAAAAATAAAATAAAATAAAATATGTTTTAGCTTTGTGATGCTCCCCAGAGAATCTCGTAGATCCAGTCTGATTTAACTTTTGCTGACATTTGCTCTCCAAACAAATAAAGGATGACTCAGTCAAAATACCTATGGAGTACATCTCCACGGTTCCTGAAGCTTTCATTAAATATAAAATGGGTAACATAAGGCTGAAACAACTAACATGGCAAAAAATATATATAACTGATTAGGAAGTCAGTGTCTTAGCAATATATGTTTTTCCATAGTTTAAGGTCAAACCTATATTTTGACAGTTTTTAGTGTGTGCATGTGTGTGTATCATTGTGTTTATCCTATATATATCATATATCACGTGTTTATAATAAAAACATTGTGTTTATTATATAATGTATATATTTGCATATTTATAAAGGAATTAACATTTCTATTATTTCTATTATTGATCTAATCCACTGATACCATGCCCATAATAGATATATCAGATTGCTCAGAGCAGAAGTGGCAAACCACTCTATTTCTTTCTCATTTTAAATTTACTGATTCAGCCAATGCACTCTATAATTTAGAAAAGAAAAATACCCTATGATGGGTTTAAGAGTGCTTAACAAACATCATTGTAATTCTAAAAATGCTTTTCCTGTCTCTTTTATCACAGCCTCTGCCAAGAATACCTGTAGAGCAGGTTTAATACATTATGGCATAATCTTAAACCTCAGAACAGTGGGAGAAATGCTACAGCTTAATATTGAATGGAGCAATATTGGATTCTTTGTGTCTATTACAATTCACTTTTCTACTGATGCATGTCTCATAAGTTTTATTTTATTTGGGGGCCTTTTAGAAAAAGGAATTGATTGTTTTCCCCTTTAGATACAGAAGCATTTTTACCTGTACTCTTTTAGCAAGTGATTGAAAATATTCCTCAAAGGAAATGGAACTTGCAGAAGAAATGGGAAATACAAGCAAAGGGTAATAATAACTGAGGTTAGGGATATCCTCACAAAAAGAATAAACACACAAAAATACATTTTTTGCTTTATTAACAAGCCTTATTTTTCAACATCTTTAGGTGTTGAATTTTCTACATATATATTAATGAATTTAGGAGTTTCACTGTCCTTACAAATTATGATATTAGAAAATAATATTACTATGATATAAATTAGAAAGTTACTGCTGATTTATATTATTGTATTGGCCTAAATTACTTCATAAAATGTCTCTTCATTTTTTTCACTCATTTGTTTATTTAACAGTACTTGTTAAATGCCTATCATGTCCTAGGTCTACACAAGATCCTGAATATAGATAATAATTGATAAAGGAAATATTTTTCTTATTCTTCTGGGGTCTCATTCTTTGGTAGAGTACACAAATATTAATCTAATAATCATAGACATATGTAAGTACAGATAGTAGGAAATGCTGTGAAGACAGTAGTCAGTTTCATAGAAACATTAAAAAGGGAGCCTGATCAGAAGACCATAAAGAAAGAAGTTCACAAAGGAAAATAAAGAATGTCAAAGGATAGAAGTGGATGCTAGTCAGAAAGACAGAGGAGTACTATGTGCAGAAATCCTGGAGAAATATTGTTTAATGGCCTGCACAGCAGCACTGATAGCTTTGAGGGAATGAGAGACGGCTAGCATGGGGCTTGAGAGAGAACAAGACTACACACGACACAATTCGGGAATGCGGCAGGACGCCAAGCACGTTCAAGTACAAAGCCCATAATAAAAACCTTGTGTTTAATGTGTGAGCATGAAAACACATTTGAGAGGTTTGTATCTGAGGGCCCAGTCAAGGTGATTGTGTGTGTATTTGTGTGTGTCCATAATATTTGATTTTTTGCCAAAGATATTTCTGATTCAGTAGGGGAAATATATTTCTGCCTTGTAAATTCTTGATAATGATTTTTTTTGTTTTTGTTCAAATCTTAAAACTCCATTATAATGTTTTTCTCTTTGAAAAGTTTTTAAAAATGTATTATCACATATTTTTAAAACATAAGTATACAACAGTAGGAATCAATACATAATAGCCCACCAATGTGCAATACATCAGGCCCATTGGGTTTTAGTGATACAATTACCAATATTTTACAGAAGATCATGTCAATTGTTTACAGAAAATAAAACCAGGGGGGGACACTTCCAATTCATTCTATGAAGACAGCATTATCCTTATACCCAAATAAGACAAGATGTTCCAAGAAATTACACCACAAACCAAAATTCTCATGCACGTAGATGCAAAAATCTCACACACACAAAAAAGAGAACATTAACAAATTGAACCCAACAATGTACAAAACAATTATATTAGAGGAAGTGGCATTTATGACAGGTAGGCAAGCCTGGTTCAACATTTGAAAATCAATTGATGTAATCCATCATATCAACAAGCTCAAGAAAAGAAATCATAGAAATCATATAATTATATTAATAGATGCAGAAAAAGGATTTGACAATATCCAACACCCATTCATGATAAAAAGAAATCTTTCAGCAAATTAGGAATGAAGGCAAACTTCATACAGACTATCTACAAAAAAAATTCAAAAATAAGCTCATGCTAACATGATACTTAATGGTGAAAAATCAGATGCCTATTCCGAGATTGGGAATAAGGTAGAGATCTTCCCTGTCACCATGCCTAACTAAAATTTTACTTGAAATCTGAGCCAAATCAATAAGAGAAGAAATCTAAAAGTATATAGACTGGGAAGAAAGGGAATAAAAGTATTTTGATTGCAGATGACATGATAGTTTATGTAGAAAATCCCAAGGAATCCAAAACAAAAACAAACTCCTAGAATTACTAAGCAGTAAGAGCTAGGGTACAGGATATAAGGTTAATATACAAAAAACAACTGTTTTTCAATATACCAGCACCAACCAATTGGGATTTGACATAAAACATATAACACCATTTATATTACCACCCACAAAATGAAATATTTAGACACAAATATACCATAATAGGTATAAGAGCTATATGAGGAAGAATACAAAACTCTGATAAAAGGAATCAACAAAGAACCAAATAAATGGATGGCATTCCATGTTTATGGGTAGGAAATCTCAGTAATAGCACGTCGGTTTTTCCTAACTTAATCTATAGATTCAAAGTATTCCCAATTAAAAATGCAGCAAGTTATATTTTCAGATATCAATAAACCAATTCTAAAATATATGGAAAAGCAAGAGACTCTGCATAACCAACACAATATTGAAGAGGAACAAAGTCAGAGGACTGGCGTTACCCAATTTCAAGACATACCCTAAAGCTGCAATAGTCAAGACGGTGTAGCACTGTGAAAGGACAAGTCAATGAGACAGAACAGAGAGCACAGAAATAGACCCACACAAATGTAACCAACTAATCTCTGACAAGGGAACAGAAGCAATACCATGCAGTAAGTATATTCTTCTCAATAAATGTTGCTAGAACAACTAAAAAATGAACCTAGACACTGATCTTACATCCTTCACAAAATTAACTTCAAATGGATCATAAACCAAAGAAGACATGCAAAATCAAAAAATTATTTAAGATAACACAGGAGAGAATCTAAGTGACCTTTGGCTTGGCAATGAATGTTTAGGTACAATACCAGAAGCACGATCCATAATAGAAAAAAAATGATACACTGGACTTCATTATCATTATAAACTTCTGTGAAAGTGACTTTCAAAAGAATGAAAAGATAAACCACAGGCTGGGAGAAAAGCTTTGCAAAACACATATCTGATAAAGGTCCAGTATTCCAAATGTACAAAGTACTCAAAAAAGAAAACCAAAACTGAATTAAAAATTAAGCAAATTATCTGAACAGACACTTCACCAATGAGAATGTATGATGGGAAGTAGGTATATGAAAAGATGTTCAATACCATACAGAATTAGGGAATTATAATAAAAACAATAATAAGACACTACTGCACACCTATTTCAATGGCTAAAATATAAAATACTGACAACATGCATCCATTGGTGGTAGGAATGCAAAGTGGGATAGTCTCTTTGGAAGCCACATTGGCAGTTTCTTACAAAACCAATCATATTCTGACCATACGATCCAGTATTTATATTCCTTGATGATTACTCAAATGAGTTGAGAACGTAAGTCCACACCCAAAGCCATGCAAAAAGGATAATAGGCTTACTCATAATTGTCCAACATTGGAAACAAACAATGTGCCCTTCAACAGGTAATTTAAAAAAATTGAGCCGGTTCGATTCCCAGTCAGGGCACATGCCTGGGTTGCGGGCCAGGTCCCCTGTGAGGGCCATGTGAGAGGCAACCATACATTGCTATTTCTCTCCCTCTCTTTCTCCCTCCCTTCTCCTCTCTCTAAAAATAAATAAAATCTTTTAAAAAATTGATAATTTTCCATAAAGAATGAAGAGAAAAAAATCACTTGAATTTTGAAAGAAGTGAGCAAATATCTTAAATCTCATCATTGTAATGAAAGCCATTAATATGCAAGTGGTTTTCTAGAATAAGAACATTCAAACTTGAAGATGAATTGCAAATATTACTTTTAGGAAATATCACTTCTTTAAAACATATAAAATTTATATAATTTTTCAGGTAAAGCTAAAACGGTTTTTAATTATGTAACTATATTATATAATGCCCTTTACACCTGTTTCCTGAGAAGATAATAATACCTTTTAGAGTTGCCTTCATGAATAAAAGGGAAACAATATATCTAAATAGTACTTGCTTAGTCTTTGTCCCTTTTCACTTCTCCTAAGTATTCTCAAGTACATGTGCAGAAACACATCGTCCCCCAACATAAGCTTACTTAATATAAGCTTACTTGGGTAGGTATATTTCCTGCAGATTCAGAACTGTGGTTAGGGAAAGGAACACAGCCCTTATCTGAAGTAGGTTTCAGCTGAATACAAATGTGCCGGTAGTTAGACTGAGAGCTCTCAGTTCTGGAACAATTGGTTATAGAGAGAGGTTGTAAACCAGACACTCTGAAAATGTAAAATACTTCACAATTCCACACTAGCTGTAAACATCCTGAAATCGGCTCCTGACATTCTTCAATTCACGGAGGCTTCAGAGAAGTGGAGGAGGAGTGCTGAGGATAACTGATAGCAAGAAGGGAACTCTACACAGGGAGTGGCCAAAACACTTTCATTTCCTGGGAACAGTATAAAAGATTTTGCAATCTAGATAAGCCTCTTTTCATAGATTGAATCCTCTCCAAAGGGCACGGGAACTGTTGATAGCCATCGACTCCTCTAGCCAGTTTATTTTCTAAATCCCAATGCGTGTGTGTCTAATATCCACTTTCATTTTCTGCTCTTAGTGGAAATAATGCTGATATTGTTCTGCTGTCAGTAAAAATGTGTAAATGGAAAGTTATGAGGAAGTTTGTTCTGACACCACAAACGATAAATGATTTTAGTCTGTTTATACTGATGAGGAAAGTGATGTGTCCTCTTTGTCATTTCCCCTTCTCCGCTGTTATTACTGGCATCTGATTTTGAAAGCACTGTCTGTGAAAATTGATAGCAGTTGCTGGCATGTTTTATAGGGGAGGTCAGTTTCTCATTTTAACTAGACCTGGACAACAGATAGCTCAATGCTATTGTGAGGCATCATCTAACCCTTTGTCTTCTGGAATATTAAGTACCAGCCCTCTCATTTATAAATCCAATTGTTTATTTTATTTCACACTCCATCTGCTGAAAATTCCCTCTCTCACTGTCCCCTAACCCCACATATTCAGATGGAACCCATGACAGGAATTTCACTTTAGGATAAATAGTTTACACCCTTTGTAAGCTCTATTAATTTATTCAACACCAAACAAACTTTTTTTTTTTTCTGCACTGACTACCAGACAGGCAATGGCTTTAGCATTGGAAGCACAACACTGAATAAGAATTATCTAACCATACAAAGTTTACATTCTAGAGACAAAAGTAAAGGATAAGCAAATAGGTTATTGATACAATGATTATATATTTTATAAATGTTAGAAAGAAGAAAATGAAGTACTAGAGTAGACAAAAACAGCATGAAATGGTAAGATTTCGTTCAGGCAGGAGCTTGCTAAAGTCTGTTAAAGTAATATGTAAGCTACAACAGAAGAAATAGCAAAAGAGCAAAATGGAAAAACAAAAAGTGAAGGTCATGCCAGGTAAACAAGTGCTGAGCCAGGAGAGAGTTTGGTGTACTTCAGAAGCTGCAGAAAGACCAAGACCGTGGTTCACGTGTGAGGGTGGAAATTATGCAACATGAAGTGGAAAAAATACTGGATCATGTCGTGAAGGGCCTGCCAACTTGAAGGTTTAGGAAAGATGTTTTGTGCTTCTTTTTTTGCACTGGTTGACCATGAAAATATTTGAACAGACAGCAATAGACTTTCATTTTTAAAAATGTAGTTCTTGCTACTGAGTGGTACATGGATGAGAGAGTTCAAGTGTGAGAAAATGCTAGCTTGCATAATGATAGATAGTAGAGGTACAGAGAAGAGGACCCATTCAAGACCTATTTCATACATTGAGGTGAGAAGATTTTCTGATGAATTGCATGTAAAAATGAGGGAAATAATATAGTTGAAATTGATAAATTTCAAAAAAAATCCAGAAGTAGCAAACTTTAAACAACCAAATCAGTAAATAGTATTTAGTAAGTTTATTTAGTAAGAGTTTAGTAAGAGTTTATATTAGGACAGTTCACAGACTGGGAACTTTCAAATTTAAAACTGATATGAAGCTTAGGGATGTGACATTACAGAGTGACTTATAAAGTGAAGATAGAGTAGTTACAGCCTTTGGAATGCCTGGTTACTGCAATGGATGTTTCCAGGTGGCAGGGGATTGAATGAAAGTAATTACACTATTTTTTAGGAATATGACAAGTTTTTCTTATGATTATCAGAGGCATTTGTAAGAAATTGTTTCCCGTATATTCATGAATTAAGCTGGATTTAGTATCCCTGATGTGGCTTAAATGGTTTTGTCTGCTCTGGGAATTCCCAAGTCCAGTCTCCACTTTGTATTTCATTTTTAACAGTGTCTGAAGTTCTGGCCTCTGCAGTTGGCATATGGTGGTGTCGTTTCTTAAAGTAAGAAATCTTAAAACAGAGGCAGTGGGAATCAGGTCATTTCATAGTCAATTTAAATTTGAGGTATCTCAGAAACATCAACTAGAATAGCCAGAACAGATGCATATCTTTGTGATCAGATGTAAAATTGAGTGACATAAGAGAGATTATTTATTCAGGAGAAGATGAAATTGCCTCGACAGGGCGTAGAGAAAGAAAAAGCACATGAAAATACTCTGAGCAACTCAATGTTAAGTGTTTGAAAATAGTTCAAATTCTATGCCTTCTTGACTCATCCTGGTACATATGACAGACGATGCTTTTGTGTTTGTAGTAAAGCACCCTTTAATTCAACTTATATTTGTCTTATATTGCTGTTGACATGCTACTGACAGCTACCACCCTAAGTTTAAACCCATATTTCTTTAAGGAAAGGAAAACTAACCTCATATGTTATCAAATCATGGTACCATCCAGATTTTTCTATTCAACGCTTGTGTTTTCACTGAACAATTGCATAATGTTTAGTTTCCTTTGGCTAGTAGAGGCAAAAATTGAAATCTTAAAAGCTAGGGCTCAGGGGAAGAGAGGTGTTCTTTCTCCAGAAAATATGTACAAACCTAATTTTGCTTAGCAATTTCTATTTGCCTCTGCCAAGGGCACACTTCTCAGGAATAATGCTGCATATAAATCCCTTTATAATGCTGGTGCTTGATGTAAGGATGTGCCAACCAGATAAGCAGCAGGAGCCAACCTTGTTAGGAGAGCAGTGTGTTAACAACAGATTTTGACCGGATATGGTAGCTGTGTTAGGGGAAAAATAGCATCCGGGTATTGTGAAAGAGAAAAGAAACTTCACAGTCCATCTACTCTTGATTTTACAGGGGAAAAAACAAGTTCACAAAGGTAAAGTTGGTTTCTCAATGTCATACAGCTGATTAGTGGCAGATGTGAAATTTGAACTCAAGTCTCCAGACTGGAGACTCTAAAATGTACAACTTGATTTGACCGAGCATGCATATGTATCTGATGGGGAAACTCTTTCCATAAGCTCTACTGAGCCTATCTGACTTCTGAAAATATAGTTGCTTAATTGGAGTTATAATTCTTGTTACAATCAAAATATCTATTAGGGACTAAGAAATCTCTTAGGGGTTTAAGAGTACCAGATCATCTTTGGAAAAGGGACAAACCCAAAAACATTTTTACTTTCTTCCACCTCACTAGTTGCCATTTCTTCTAGGTTTTGAGCAACTGCAATCTTTGACATTGTAACACCAAGGTTAAGAGCACCAGGGTTTAGAAAGGCGCAAAAATTGATCATCTTCACCTCATGAATTGCTGAGAATTCTGTTAAAAGTGCATTTCAGAATTGAATTTTGTATCTTCTTCCCTAAAAATGCCCTAGAATTCTTAACTTCACCAGCATTAATTCAATTATTCATTCACTCATGTATTCGGCATTATTACTTGTATTTCATTCAACTAATATTGTTAAGCGTGGCCATGTGTTAAACTTAAAAGGAGTGCACTGAATACAGAAGGGAGCCAGCCAGGAAGTTCATAGTATGGACTAAGAAAGAGAAACTCAAAATTAAGTGGATAATTATAAGTTCACAATTACAAATTGTGATATGTATGACTTGAGAAAGGCCCAGGCGCCATGAAGGAGGATTACATGGGAAATTACATTTAGATAGTAGGTTAGTGACAGTCTGAGTACACAAGGGACCGGGGAAATGATGCTAAGTACTCAAGCAATTGATTGAACAAACTATTTTTCAGAAAGCATGGGATGTTCATCATTAAAGTGAACTACGTTGTACTATGTCATGAACGAATGTGGGCTTTGTAATCTGGACACATTTTAAAATTACTTTATGAAAACGCAATCCATTGAATTACGAAGTTCTGGCACACACACACACTCTCTCTGTTAGTCCTTCTTTTATGGTTTGCACATCCTTTGCCTGGAACATTAGTCAATTCCATAGTAGAACACTGTTTCCTGTTGCAAATGGGAATATAATTTTACTCGTTGAAATTTGGAGAAAGTTTTTCTAGAGGAAATTTTTTTAAATCTGAGTACTCTCTGCCTCTTGAGTCAAGAATAACTTTCCTGGGTAGATAGGTTATTGAACTAAAGAGAAACAAGTGCAAAACATACTTTATGGCTACTTGACAGGACACTTAACCTCTTTCAGCCTAAGCATCTTTATATTTATAGTGGAAAAATTACATTCATTTTGTAAAGCTGCTCAGAGCATGGGGGCTAGTATATCATGACCACAAAATATATAGTAACTAATATCATCACCTCCATTAAAGAACTTATCACATTGCATTGTAATCGATTACTTATTTTTCTCAACTGGTGTGTGACCTACTGGAAGGCTAGAGCAACTTTTACAGCAGTTAACTATCTTAGAGAAATTACCCAGAAACCAAAGGTAGCAGAAATCATTTGCAAATTCAAGAGACTGACCAAAATGTATTAGCACATATGCGATAATTGCCATCCAAAGAAAACCAGTGATAAGAATCTATTATGAGCAAGCACTAGATTGTTCTGAAACAGCTGAAGCTGAGAAAACGAAATAGCATAGAATTAATGATTCTATGCAAGAAAAGGACAATCTGGACATCAATCATCCAGGCGGCATGAATGAACTTATCAAGAGAGGAATGTAATGACTTCAAGTAATAGCTGTCATCATGACTTAACATTTTCATAACTTTAAAAACTCTATAGAGTTTTTGCTAGAATGATAATTCATAGTAGCTCCTAAACTTTCCAAAATAAAAATCCACATTATCATATTTGATTTGTGCACTAATGCCGTATTGTTCAACGATAGCTTGGCAGCCTCTTACCAACATTTTCAAGTAAAAAATATTTATTTAGAGCCAGATGGGGAAGAATCTGAATGAATTCTCTATTTAAATTTTTCCTAGCTCTACCATTTCAACCCATAGATCAGCCATTCCCTCAGTCTTTGCCTCAGGTTTCCAGCAAGCCGAATTCTAGCGAGGAGAGGCCACAGCACCTCAGGTTTCTCTGTTTGTTCAAACAAAAATTAATCAGTTAGAGGTTTTCATCTTTAGTAAATCTGACTATATACATAAGATGTATAAGGCAGGCTGAGTCCATGTCTACAAATTCTTTAAAGTTCACTTGAATAAACTTAAACTTATTACTGAAAACAAATGGGTCCAGAAGTCCTTGTATTGAATTTGAAATAAGGAATAAACTTACAGTTCAGAGATGGAATAGAATCCAAATATACATGAAGGTAGATTGGCTCAGCTCTCTATTTCTATATTTTATACTTTTTATACAGATTCCAACCCTCGTTAAAAAATACTATGTGCTAAGGAACTTTAAAAAGTGTTATGAGGGTTCATAAGACAACCGCAAGCAAGCTTTTCATTCCCACCTGCACTCTTTTTTTTCTCACTCAAATCTCCTCTCCCCTTGCAGAGAGCCACACATCTATAAAGGGGCATCCACCACAGTAACCCAGCACACATTATACCAAGCCTTCCATCAAATACTCTTTCCATGAAAACCTCAAAATCAAAGTCAATGCTTTGCATCTGAATGGCAGCATTACAGTAGAGGAAACCAGCAGTAACCATTTTAACCAAACCATCAAGATTAGTATCAGCCACAGGAAGATGTGCTGATATGATGTGCCCCTGGACGTGATGCACCGAGATGGTCATTAGCATGCCTCTGGTGTTCACGATAATCATGAGAAAATCAGACAAACCCAAGTTCTACGTAATGCTATTGTGTCATATTCAAAAGTGTGACAGTCATGAGAGAATAAAAGCCCGAGTGTCTGTCATAGGTTGGAGGAGACAAAGGTGACGTGGCAATTAATGCAATGTATGATTCTGAAACAAATCTTGGAAAGAAAAAAATACATTAGTTGAAAAATCTAGCAAAATTTGAATGAAGGCACTCATTTAATTAATATGCTTGTACAAATATTGATATAATGATCATATTATATAATTAATGATCTTATACATTAATGTTAGGAATACTAGGAAAATGGTATGTGGGAACTTTCTGTATGGCCTAATCATCTGTAAGTTTCTGTAAACCTAAAATTATTTGAAAATAAAGATTTAAAAAATCATATTCTAAATACTTGCAAATAACAACATAATGACAATTAGAAAATCATTTGAATATAGTTTTCTATGGAGGGATATGTATACTTAAGGAAATATATATATATTTCAATAAATCACCGTGAAGTGAGCACATTCATATAACTAACACTCAGGTCAAAATTAGAACAATACCAGCAGCCTAGAAGGATGTCTGATATCTCCTCTCTCTCCCCAAAGTAACCACTGTACTGTCTTTGAATTGCATAGAAGAGTATGATTTTTGAATTTATACAAGAGAATGCACAATTTACTGTCTACCCAGAAATGAATGAGTTTTCCTTTTCTGTATCCTCACCAACACTTGTCTTTGTCTTTTTAATTTGAGCCATCTGATATGTGCATAGAGTACAGTGGGGTTTTGTAATAGGTTTTAAATCTCCATATTCCCCCGAATTACAAATGTATAAAAACTTCAATTAAAAAAGGAATTCATGTGAACAACGCTTTTAAATAATTCAGCACATGGGGCAATTCTTATATTAATCGCATTCTGAAGTGTCAATTTACGGGCTCCAAAAGAAGCTGGATCTTTTTCCTGGAGATTAGTCTTAAAGACAATGCAATAGCCTCAGGTAGGATGTGATCTGGGACTGATTAGGGGTAGGATGTGATCTGGGACTGATTAGGGGTTTCATGCTTTTTACTTCCTCGTAAAATTCTTTCAACCACTTGTTTTTTGCTTTTTGTTTTTTAAGATTTTATTTATTTATTTTAGAGAGAGGGGAAGGGAGGGAGACAGAGAGGGAAAGAAACAGAAATGTATGGTTGCCTCTCACATGGCCCTCACTGGGGACCCGGCCCGCAACCCAGGCATGTGCCCTGACGGGGAATCCAACCGGGGCCCTCTGGTTCCCAGCCCGCGCTCAATCCATTGAGCTACACCAGCCAGGGCTCAACCACTTCTTTTGAGCATGATATAAAACACACACACACATGAAAAACCATACATTCTCATGAGAGTGACGAGAGAAAAATTCGGAGGTGCCCTAATTAAATTACAGCAAGCTGGAGGGTGGAAAGAAGAGACAAAGAGTTGAACAGTTCACAGAGCTAAGGGCAACATCCAACAAAAGACTGCTCACATTCCTGAATGTATGTTAAACTGGAATCAACTTCTGGGCGGGTATTTGAGCTCCTATCTAGAGAAATGAGCTGGCCACCATGCTCCACTGCATCCTGCTTACATATGAACTTCCTGGACTTTTGCCCACAGCCAATCCAAAGGCAGCACACACTTCTTCCTTAAGGACTATGCCCCTAATCCCACAACTAGCCCTACTTCACCTTCTCCCTCTGCCATTATCTGTAGCCAATATAAATTCTTCCAAAATGACTTACATCTCTGGTCTCCAAACTCATTAATAAAGGGCCCCGTCAAGCCCAGGATGGTGAGCAGGTCGCTTTTTCCATTGAACCCTGCTGTGGGTGGTTCAGGCCGCGTGCCCAGAACCCGATCCTTTTCCTGGTTAGCATAGGGCTCAACAAACCCTTTCTTTCAGGAAAGCTTTCATGAATGAAGGTTTTGGTTTAACAATAGAAAGCACATTTTAAAGTTACAGATGATTTGCACCAATTTCATTTCCTTACTTGACTATCCTTGGTTATCTCATATATTAACATTTTTCCAAGTAGAACTAGAAAGAGGTCCTTTTATCAATACCACATATTGACAATTCAAAAAATATTATAAAACATTTAAAAATATTTGTATATGACCTTCACATTCCCTTTAGCCCCTAAAGCCTCCATAAATATATTACAATGATTTATTATAAAGCAGAACTATACATTTAGTAAACAAAATTGCGATACAGCAAGAATGACTGATAAAGTATAACAAGAAATAATAATGGACATTTAAGAAAAACTGTTAATATAATTTATATATGTGATTTTTATTAGTTCTCAACAATCTTACATGATTCTTAGTGACATTCTCAGTTGTACATTCAGTTCCAGCAAGTTATATATATATGTCAATATGTAATCCAATTCATCTCATTTACATTTTTTTTCACTGTTATGTCTCTGTACTCAGAGTTTCAGGCTTAGCACACTGCATATTTTGCTCCCAAAAAATAAAGAGAAGGAAAGAAATCATGGTATTGAATATTTTTTGTTTATTTCTTATTATGCACATTTTACAGCTAAGAAAACTGAGATTACATACAAAAGGCTACATGGCTAGTATATTGCAAAGCTTTAGCTCAAAGTCAGCTCATTTTATAAAACTCATTGTAGAATACTACATATTACATTTCATTCTGCATAGTACATCCTCATAGTTACATTTCTCAGGACATAAGGAGAAATAACAGAATTAATTGTGAACTTCATTAGACTCCCAATAGCTAAAAATATGTGCTCTTTTATAATCTACTGTCTTCTCTTCCCCCCCTGCTACAGATTTGTCCTCTAGGTTCACCCTCCTTCCACATGCCATCCTTTCCTCTTTTCCTCCTCAAGTCATTGAGATAAACACTTGAGATAAGAACAGTTGGCTGTCAGCAACTGTCTCAGTATTTTCAGGACAATCCCTTATTAGGGTTACCAAACCATAAAAGAAATTGATATTTTTCTGCTCAGTCCCATAAGAAGATACACAGAGGTACTCTTGTTGGTAGAAAGGCCAGCTTAATATTTGACTATGCGAGAGGGGAGGCTAAGAATTGAACCTGGTAACCTGGCAACTAGAGTTGTTCTTGACCTTTCCATATGTGTCCACCTTCTGGAATAATATTTGGACATTATTGGACAACTGATCACCAATGGCAATGTGCCTTCTTACTGCTCCTGCCAATATTATCGGTTTTTATCTCTGAAAATTTGATGCCAAAGCTCCATTTCCCTGCCCACTTGCATTGTTTTATTCACATATATATGTTTTGTGTGATTTAATTTAATTTTCATTAGTTTTCATTTGAGAAAGGGATTTTATATATTTGATTGTTAACCCATTTGTTTTGTGACTGAATGCCAGTATGTGAAGATTAAGTTTTATTGCATGTATTAGAAAACTCCCTAATAAACAAAATAAAATTTTATTTCTCTGTCATAGGTAATAGGCAATCAAGGGTTGGCATAGCAGCCCAATAATATCAAAAGAGGCATTTCTTTCATTTTTTAATACTATATATGTTAAAGTTAACCGATCACATTGGTTAACAAAATTATATAGATTTCAAGTGTTCAATTCTATAATATATCATCTATATCTTGTACTGTGTATTTTTATCAACCAAAATATAGTTTCCTTCCATCACCATTTATTCCTTATTCACCCTCTTCTACCTGCACCACCCCACCTTTCCCTCTGGTGATCACTGTACTATTATCTGTGTCTATGACTTTCTTTTTTGTCTTTGACATTTCTTTTGAATATTATACACTGCTACCCTGGAAGCCACCTTATGGCTAAATATGGCTTTTGAACTGACAGACAGCAAAAAGTATAAAGATGAGGAACTGTGTGTTCTCTCTCTGTAAGGAATATTGATGGAAATCACACACACACACACACAAAAACAAATACACAAAATCTTCTGCTTATATTTTATCTGTCAGAACATAGTCATTAAGTTACAGGTACCTCTAAGAAAAGATAGGAACAACAAGTGCTGGCGAGGATGTGGAGAAAAGGGAACCCTAAGCGCACTGTTGGTGGGAATGCAGACTGGTGCAGCCATGGAGGAAAACAGTGTGGAATTTCCTCAAAAAATTAAAAATGCAACTACCTTTTCTGGAAAAAATAAGTGGAGAAATGCAATTCCACTGCTAGGCACATACCCTAAGATTCCCAAAACACCAGTTCAAAAGAACCTATGCACCCTATGCTCAGAGCAGCACATTTCCAATAGCCAAGATTTGGAAACAGCCTAAGTGCCCATGAGTAGCTTAATGAATTAAAAAAGTGTGGTGCATTTACAGAATGGAATACTATGAGCAGAAAAAAAGAAGGAATCCCTACGTTTTGCAACAGCATGGATGGAACTGGAGAATACTATGCTAACTGAAATAAGCCAAGCAGTAAAAGGCAAATACCATGTGATCTCACCTATAAGAGGAATCAAAAGATCAAAATAAACTAATGAGCAAAATAGAACCAGAAGCATAGAAACATGTAACAGACTGAGAGCTGTAATAGGAGGGGAAGGTGGAGAGGACTCTTTGAAAGAAGGTGAAGGGATTAGTCAAAGAACATGTCTCTGTATATATACAACCATACATATGTGTATATATTATACATGTATATTCCAAAAATGAAAATAAATTGAAATAAATATAATTCTAAATTCTGCAGAACTTGGAGTAAGGGTGGCAAGCACCTCAGCATCTGTTGAAGAAATATTTCCTTAAATCACAATATTGTCCACTGAGAAGGCAATTGGAAGTGTCAAGAATTTTAAATTGGTTAACCATAAAATGCAACTTTTTATAATTGTAGAAACTAAAAATTACATTCCTAAGAAAGATCACAGTCATTGATTCAGTTCTAGATGACACAGCTAAAAAGAATATACCAATAAAATGTAAAACTATTTTAATCATAATAATATTTTGCTGACTGTAAATGTTCAAGTAATAAGTAAATTCTGTCATTTAATATAAATGGTTACATGTTATAACTTAAATGCATATATTACTTGAAAAAAATTTTAAAACTATTCTAGGGTGCCATAAATATTTAAATAATTTTATTGGTCAATAAATAGTTTTTTCAATAATTATATTTTAAGTTTATTTCAAGAATATGCTTTTACTCCTAAAATGCCCAAGCTTGGAAAATAAAGTATATGATTCTACCTATTGTTCAGTGATAGAGTTTTGAACTCAATTTTGTGTTAAATCTGTTTTGAGTTATTTTTATTTAATTAAATAAATTACCATCTATTAATAATACAAAATGAGGCCATTAATCCCAATAATGGACTTCTATAAAAGGTTTGTTTAGACCTTCCATGTTGACTACTTCCCCAAGAGAATAAATAAACCTTTTATAAGCTAAGAATATAAGTTTCTACACTCTACCAATATATCCTACTCAACTTGATATATTTGTTCATTCACTTTTAAAATATAAATAAATAAGTGAAAGCAACATCCTTAGGGAAGTTTTTGTTTTTGTTTTTTAATCACAGGGTAACTATATAGAAATACCTCTCAGAATAATGTTCTCTTTAATTCGACATTTTACATGTTGGACAAGATTAAATGTAACTCATGTCCCAGAGTTACTTTGCTAGATGTATAATTATTAATGTATCAGAACTTTCAGAAGTAATGGCAATATCTTTAAAAATACCTAATAGCTCTGAAACAGAATATAATTTAAAATGCAACTTCCCCTTTTCCCTTCCCAGCCCCTCAGTCCTCATGATAAAGCCTTGTAACTGGGTTTATGTGATGACGCTGCTGATGAGGAAGAGAAAAAGCCACAGCTTCAGAGTCTACTCCATCTGTACCAACTCTGCAATGCCAAGTGCATGGGGAAAAGCAAAACAACTTATTTTTATTGGTAAAGTCAGCAGATGTGACTCGAAGACAAATAGGCAGCAGATGCAATGAGTTAGACAGTTTGCTTTCACATAGACAAATGTGGCTGTAGCCATCATAATTGGGAAATTCTTCAGCTGCAGAATCCACTCTTTCTCCTAAGTTCCAAGCTTACATTTTTTAACTTCTAGGTGATTCTAAAAGAAGCATAAAGAACCACCAAAACTCTCTCTGACCTATCATCTGAAATGTTAATTTAAACAAAAGTAATTTTAAAGTGTTTAAAAGGTATATATTGCCTTGTACATGCACTATCACGAAATGTGCTCTGTTGGAGTATCTGTTATTAAAAAAAGATAGAACATAAAATGATGAGGATGTTTAGCAGAACTGGGCTGGGAAAACATTAGAGATACAATAACTGTGTTAGTGGAGTTGGGAGATAAGGAGTGTTGAAAAGAAAAACAAGAAACTAAAAACAAAAGACACACAAAATATCATTAGATGTGGTGAGCCATTTCTGAAGGTGATACTTATTTCCTTGGGGAAGTCTAATACACTCAGTTATTGACTTCTGACCCTTCCTCCTGAACACTGCAGGAGGCCGCCAATCAGCTGTGCCTCTGCTGGTTTGGATGCTTGGTTGCATCGTTTCAAGGTGGAGATAAGGGAAGATATATCCCCATTCCATTTGGAGGAATCTCTCAACAGAAATCACAGAATCAGAGGAAAAAATAAGATAATAATTTATATATTCTCAGAAGTGAAAATGTAATTCCATTTATTTAATTTCTGGGAGAAAACTGCATAGTGTTTCCACAGTGGCTTCACCAGTCTGCATTCCCACCAACAGTGCACAAGGGTTCCCTTTTCTCCACACCCTTGCCAGCACTTGTTGTTTGTTGATATAATGATGATGGCCATTCCAACAGGTGTGGGGTTATATTTCATTGTGGCTTTAATTTTTATCTGTCTGATGATTAGTGGGTGACACTGACCACCTGTAGTTCCTTTGCCCATTTTTAATTGGATTGTTTGCCTTACTGATGTTGAGTTGTATAAGTTCTTTATATATTTTGGAAATTAACCCCTTATCAGATTATCATTGATGAATGTGTTCTCCCATACAGTGGGGTCTTTCTTGATCCCGAGATTCTACTTCTGGGAATATATCCTAAGCATCTTGAAACACTAATCAGAAAGAATATATGCACCCTTATATTCATAGCAGTGTTATTTACAATAGCCATTGTCTAGAAACAGCCCAAGTGCCCATCAGTAGATGAATGAACAACAAAGCTTTGGAACATTTACACAATGGAATACTACATGGCCATAAGAAAGAAGGAGCGTTTACCTTTTGTGACAGCATGGAGGGACCTGGAGATTATTTTGCTAAATGAAATAAGCCAGTCAGAGAAAGACAAATACCATAGGATCTCACTTATATGTGGTATCTAATTAGCTAAATAAACTGATGAACAAAATACAGAGGCATAAATACATGGAACAGATGGACCGATAGCAGAGGGGATGTGGGAGACTTAATGAAAGAAGGGAAAAGGGTAGCCAAAGAACATGTGCATAACCCACAGATGGCCAGCGGGAAGTGTGTGGGGGCTAGGTGGAGGTGGGCAAAAGGTCGTGGGGACATCTGTAATAGTGTCAGTAGTCAAAATAAAGAAAACTAATAAAATTATAATGGAAAAAATTATTAGAATGTTGCCTGTCACATTGTAAAGACTCAATAAATTTTAGCTGGCTAATCTTAATTCTTTCTCTAACTCAATCTCACAATTTACAGGAAACAATAAAATATAATTGACCCACCATACTCTGAGATCTTTTTGACAGCTATTTCTAGATCTCAAAGCCTAAGGCTGCCTCTGGCTGCCTGCATTTCAGTGTTTTGTTCCAATATATCACTACCGTGTTTCAAAACTCTTTCTCTGCTTAACTTCACTCCTCTACAGGGGAGGCACATACATATTCTTTGAGATTACTAACATGTCAAGGACTAACAGAGTGATTATTTTAAGTGTTGTTTTTTTCACAGTTTATCCACATCCTTAATTTTCTGAGAGATTAGCTAATGATTTAAGTAGAGCTCCCCTCCCCTCCCCCCTCCCTACGATATACCAGGCTAGAGCAAAATGGTCTGAGACTCTTTCCTGCTTTCGTTTTTCTCTCGCAGCATATGTTGTTAAGAGTATCAGTAAAGCCAGGAACTGAAGTTTTCATTTGACCGGAGTCAGCAGCAGGTGGACCGATTCCAATAGAGTTGGAAAAGAGACATCCATGTCAACAACTTCATCAAGGTTTATTTTTCATTCCTTCCACTGTCATGCTGCTGAAATACGGTCTGACTGCTTTGCTGTACCACAGGGGAGAGCAACAGCAGAATATGATTCAAAGCAAACAGTTTCAGTCTCACTGATGCAAAGAGTAGAAAAATTCATCTTTGGGGTTGTTTATTATTCTGAATAGCAATCATTAGTTTGCACTTTTTGGTAAAGCTATCTGTTGAGTATATCACAGATGTGTTTCCAGTTAGTATTTATCAAGGAATAGAATGATCTTGGGGTCAGACTGAGCCTCTAGCAAATTTCCTAACTCAATCTGGACTTGATCTTCTTTAAATATATAAAATGGGAGCTCAATTTCTAAGATTCCTTCCAGTTCTCATACAGGTTTTATTTTACTTAAAAATCAAATTCTAGTAGTTGAATCCATCATATTTTGGTAAGTTATTCTTATTTCTACATCATTATTCTCTCTGATTAAGTAATATCAAAATCCTCTTTTAAAATTACATTTAAGCCCTGGCTGGTGTAGCTCAGTGGATTGAGCGCGGGCTGGGAACCAAAGGGTCCTGGTTCGATTCCCAGTCAGGGCACATACCTGGGTTGCGGGCCAGGTCCCCAGTGAGGGCCATGTGAGAGGCAACCATACATTGCTGTTTCTCTCCCTCTCTTTCTCCCTCCCTTCCCCTCTCTCTAAAAATAAATAAATAAAATCTTTAAAAAAATAAAATAAAATAAAATTACATTTAAAAGTGTTGTCATATATATATATACACATATGTATATATATAAGATTAAATTTATTATCTTAACCATTTGTATAGTTCAAAAGTGTTACCTATATTTGCACTGTTGTGCAACCTGTCTCCAGAACTTTTTTCATTTTGGAAACTTAAATCCTATACCCATTAAACAACCACTCCCCCCTTCCCACTCTCTGAAGTCCCTAGAAGCACCATCTCCTTTTGCCATTATCATTGTTATGGTAAGAACACTTAACGTGACATCTACCCACCTAACAGATTTCTGTGTGCACAATTCAGTTTTGTTAACCATCGGCCCATTGTTGAACACAGATCTTTAGAACTCATCTTCTATAAGTGAAACTTCATAGTCCTTGAACAGAAATTCCCTATCTCCCCCTCCCTCTGCTTCTAGCAGCTACTATTCTCTCTGTCTCTGTGAGTCTGACTATTGTAGACACCACATTTTGCCTATTGTGAATAATGCTGCAATGAAGTTAAGAGTGTATGTACCATGCTACTTTCCGTTTCTCTAAGTTTGACTACTCTAGATACATCATCTAACTGAAATGATACAGCATTTGTCTTTCTATGACTATTTTATTTCACTTAGCATTTGATACATCATCACTCTGAGCTATAGTCCACCTATTAAATAGTCACTGGGTGTTAATGAGTTAAAAAGAACCTATGCCCCCCAATGTTCATAGCAGCACAATTCGTGATAGCCAAGTGTCAGAAGCAACCTAAGTGTCCATCAATAAATGAGTGGATCAAAAAACTGTGGTACATTTACACAATGGAATACTACGCAGCAGAAAGAAAGATGACGCTCCTATCCTTTGCAACAGCATGGATGGAACTGGAGAGCATTATGCTAAATGAAACAAGCCAGGTGGTAAAAGAAAAATACCATATGATCTCACTTATAAGTGGAACCTAATCAACAAAACAAACAAGCAAGTAAAATACAACCAGAGACATTGAAATAAAGAACACTCTGATAGTAACTAGAGAGGATGTGGGTGAGAGATAATAGAGGATAATGGGGGGTGGGCATCAAGGAGCATGTATGAAGAACTCATGGACATAGCCAAAGGGGGTCTGTTCAAGGGTGCCAGTTGGGGATGGGTGGGACGGGGGCATGGTGGGGTGCAAATGGAGATAATTATACTTGGACAATGATAAAAAAATCAAAAAGTAAAAAGGAAACTAAACTAAACTTTAAAAAATCAGTTATTTGTTATCTACGAGAAACCCACAGCAATATTTTAAATATAAAGACAAAGAAAAAAGGAAAACATGACCACCCTGAATTTAGTGGTATACAATAAAAACAGTGGCTTTCTTATTATATTCTCATGGCTTGGAGGGCAAACTAGACTCAGTGTCACTCTCTGCTTAAGGTTCTCTCATATAATTGGAGTCAGACAGTAACTGAGGCCGAATAGTCTGAAAGACGTCCTTGTTTACACAGGCAGCTGATGCCGGCTGTCAGCTGGGGCTTCGCTGGGTCTGTTAGCCAAAATGTCTAAGTACAGATTTTATGGATGAAATAAGCTCTATCAACGCATTACTTCTAAGTCCAAAGGACAAGTATCTCCCCAAAAAGTCAGGTGAAAGATGTATGATCATGTATTATTTTACCCTGGAAAAAACAAGGAAGTGTTCTATTCACTAGAAGCTAGGCATTAAGGTCAAGTGAAGAATTAGACTACCATACATGCAAGAGCAAAGGTACTTCTGGTCAAGATGGCTGCAGAGGTAAACATAGCTTGCCTCGTTGCACAACCACATCAAAATTACTATTAAATTATACAACAACCATCATGCAGAACCATCAGAAATTGAGATGAATGGATGTCTGACAATCATGGAATTAAAGAAATCATATCCATCCAGACTGACAGGAGAAAGAGACACAGAAAGGGTTGGTTTCATATCCACATATGGTGTAAAAATTCGGAAGAAACATATCTATCAACAACTGAATCTTAAAAACTAAGCAAACAAGAAGAACAGAGACAGAATCATGGATATGGAAATTGTTTTGATGGTTGCCAGATGGGATGGGGGTCTAGGGGAATGGGTGAAGAGATGAGGGGATTAGGAAGTACAAATAGGTAGTTACAGAATAGACACGGAAATGTAAAGTACAGTATAGGAAATGGAGTAGTCAAAGAACTTACATGCATGACCCATGGACATGAACAGTGGTGGGGGGATTGCCTGAGGGAGTGGGGTCCTGGGTAGAGGGGGATTAAAGGGGGAAAAATTGGGACAACTGTAATAGTATAATCAATAAATTATAATTTAAAAGGAATATAGAACAAAAAATAAATATCATAAGAGACTGTATAAATTTATTAAAGCAAATATGCTGATTAAAAAAAGGCTGCCGTCCACTATGTAAATTTTTCCAATTTGAAATTTTACCATATCCATGTAATGTTTTACCTTTTGTAACATTGTTTTTTATTTTCTTATAAAACACAGATAAAGAAAAACGACAAAAAATAGAATAGGGATAAGACTCTAATTCTCAAGAGAAAAATGACAAAGAATGTAAAAAAAAGTTTTAAAGCCACAATAAACAAATTATAACATATTCAATTTATTGCCTTTATATATGTTAGGATTTCTTCTAATTTTGTTGTTAGACCAGTGCAAATTAAAAACATTGGCCTGACCTTTTGATAATAGTCATTAGAAAACATAAAAATAGAAAAAAAAGGTCATATAATGTTTCTACGTGACAAAAGCTCAAAATAATAGGGATAAAGTACATGGATAGCAGTGACTTGCTCAAATATTCATCCGTGCTTTACAACAAGAGGTTCCTTCACAGGCTGACACTTCCTTGATCGCCCCTGACTATCGAGGTGGCAGGATGGAAGGATCATGACATACTGCGACTGTACCAATGACGTGAAAACAAGCAAGGTGGCAGGTAGGAATGCCTTACTGCATGGTGCCCAGATCCTGGATACCTGAGAACATGTGGCTTCCACTGCAGTTTGGCCCACCTGTATCTCTAAAGTACATGAGTACATGGGCTTTGAAAAGGCTTCCAAATATTTGTATATTTTTTAGCACTCATTAAATCTGATTTATTTTTTAGGAGAATAAACAATCTACATTAGTGAAATACTCAAGTATAGAACATGAAATGCATATGTACTGCCTTGCTTATGATACAAAGTAATTTTAAGCAAGGACCTGTCTAGTAGGGGACTTTGCAAACTGTTGTCTGAATAGATTGATTATTTAGTCTAATAACTTCTTTTTTTAAATACTTGCAAATAATTAAAATGTATGTTCTTTGCAAATAGAGAATTAATTTCATTATTGGATTTACACATTAAAATTGCTTTATTCATAAATAATGCATAAGTGAAAATTAGTCCACAGCCTCTATTATTTATTCCACTTATGAAGTAAAAAATTTATGTACATATATATTTGTGTCTGTTTATATACATGTATATATAGAGAGGTATGGCTTAAAAGAACAAACTATTTCTACATATTAATGAAATGTTTACATTTTATAGCTAATTTATAGACATCTAAATAATGAAAGCAATTTAAGAAATTATTTACATATAAACAAGTCCTACAACATTAAGTGAACTTCAGATGACTTTAATATTGCAATTGCTGAGGTCACCTTTTTCTTCAATGAAATACACATTTCAGATAGTATGAACTTAGTATTTTGAAACCTATGTTAAAGTGAAAGTATGGCATCTAACTGAAAGAAGTCGAAGCATACAAAGAAAGAAGTCAAATAATAACTAGTAGCAGCCCTGGCTGGTGTAGCTCAGTGGATTGAGTGCGGGCTGGGAACTAAGCGGTCCCGGTTCGATTCCAAGTCAGGGCACATGCCTGGGTTGTGGGCCAGGTTCCCGTGAGGGCCATGTGAGAGGCAACCATACATTGCTGTTTCTCTCCCTCTCTTTCTCCCTCCCTTCCCCTCTCTCTAAAAAATAAAATAAAATAAAAATAACTAGTAGCATATGCTGGGTATTTACATGGCACTAGAAGCAAAGACAACACCTACATTTTTCGTTGAGGAAACCAGCCTTGGGCCTTTGAAAGGTTGTCATTCCTTCAGTGACTCACAATTCAAACTTCTCTGTCTGTCTAAGATACTCGTTTTGCTTTTTATTTGGGGGTTGGAGACATGTTTCTGTGATTATCCTATGCTTCTCTGATAACCATTGGTTTAATATGGTCATTTATTCACCCTCTTTTAGCAACATTTATTTATGTTAGCCTTACACCGTTGTTATCTGGGGTTGATATATCATCACACTCCCTAGTGACATCCACTGCTTACCAAAACTCCTCTTCCAATCCTGGACAAATTTTAGGTTGCTTCTGGTGACAGTGAGACACTCTGAGAAGTTGCCTGGAATTATGTGGGACAATGACTCAAGAGACAGGCTGGGGCACAGAGAAAACAACAGGAGCCATGCCTATCACATCATGTGCTCGATCAAGAGTAACCCAAAATGTTGTCAGTATTATATCGGTACCCTATTCAGCAATAACTTGAAGAACTGCTAAGACAGTTTGCAAAATAATTCACTTCCTCTTTGGTAAGTCTTTTTGTTTACCCATGAGGATATTGACATGGTGAGAACCATGAGACTTTAGTGTTCTTCAAATCCCGAAAGCCTGGGGTTAAAGGCAGATTCAAAGTTAAAGAAGAGTGAAAGTAGCCAATATCCCATCACCCGATACGCAAACTCACATGAGCTTACTTAATAAATGCAGAAATAATTTGCGAGAGGATCTTATTTTTTCGTTAATAAATTTCATTTTTTGGAGAAGTTTTAGGTTTACAGCAAAATTCAGTGGAAAGGTAGAGATTTCTCTAGCACCCCCTCCCCCCACACACGCACAGCCTCCCCATTATCAGCATCCTCCACCAGAGCGGTATGTTTGTTACAACTGATGAACCTACACGGACGCATCACTATCACCCAAAGTCCGTAGTTCACATTAGGGTTCACCCTTGGGGTTGTACATTGTATGGCTTTGAACAAACGTCTAACACACGTACTTATCATGATGGGATCGAACAGAAGTCCTCTGTGCTCTGCCTATTCATCCCTCTCTTCCCCCTGACCCCTGGCAACCATTTATCTTTTTTACTATATCCCATAGTTTTTCCATTTCCGGAATGTCATATAGTTTGAGTCACACAGTAGGTAGCCTTTTCAGATAGGCTTCTGACTCTTAGCGATATGCATTTAAGTTCCCTCCGTGTCTATTCATGGCTTGGTAGCATATTTCTTTATAGTGCTGAAAAGTATGTTGCTGTCTAGTTGTATCACACTTTATTTATCCACTCACCTATCGATGGGTATCTTAGTTACTTCCAGGTAGTTGATTCAGTAATACTTGAAGTAATACTTGATTCAATTATGAATCAAGTTGCTATAAATATCCATGTGCAGGTTTTTTGTGGTTATGAATTTTCAGCTCCTTTGGGGAAATGCCAAAAAGTGTAATTGCTGGATCATATGGTTGGAGTATTTTTAGTTTTGTAAGAAACCTCAAACTGCTTTCCAAAGAGGCTGCGCCATTTTGCTTTCTGACCAGCCATGAGTGCGAATCCCTGTTGCTGCCCAGCCTCACCAGCACCTGGTGCTGTCAGTGCTCCAGAGTCTGGCCGTTCTGATAGGTGTGAGTGTGTAGTGCTATTTGGTTGTTGTAATTTGCATTTCTCTGGTGACATAGGATGTGTAGACAGAGTGATACTTTAAAAACAAAATAAGATCCTATCACTCTTTGGCGCAAAGTCTTTCAAAGGTTTTCTGTTATCCTTGATATAAAACTCAAACATTTGTACAATACATGTCCTCGAAACTCTTCCTTTCCTTCTACCTGCCCCTCCCAGCCTGGGTGCTCCCCCATACTTGCATTCTTTTGCCATCCCTTGGCCTTTGTACATGCTGTTTCTCCCGTCTCTACATTTCCTTTTCTTTATTTTTTAAAATTCCTCCCCATCCGTAAGGTGATTGTATAATTGTCACTTCTTCCGGAAGCCCCTCACACCACCCTGGCCCCTCTGGTATTTGACACTGCTATGCCTTCCCAGCTTTTAGCCCCCATATATCTCCCACCCCAGCACTCAGCACTTCCTCTGGGGTGTGAGTTTCCCTCTAGAGAATAAGCTTCTTAAAAGTAGGTGTGTGTCTCTCTTGCTTACATTTTACCCCCAGTTCCAGCTTGGTGCCTGCCACAGAAAAAACATTCAGTAAATATCTGTGGATGTGAGAGGAATTTATATTTGAAAAAGCAAGTATTAAAAATATCAAAAATTATTGCCTATGTAGACACTCTCGTGATAGTAATGGAGGATGTCATCGAGAGAGAGAAAAGAGAGAGAATTAAAACTAAGAAAGGAGAATTTGTGGCCGAGAACCAAAGTTTCCCATAGAAGCAAGATACAAATTAATCATAGAACAAGGCAAAGGAGTCTTGTTAATGTGGTTATGGGAAAAGGAGGGCTATCTTATTCAGGGGCACATATTTGAATGCATCACATAATCTGACAGATCTGATAGGGTGAAAACTGAATTGAGATACATTTAACAAAGCTCTTGGAAGGATGATTCACATAGCTGACCCCAGTGGATACACTTTACTTTAGGAAGAAAACCTTTTCCTTCTCCTCTTCCTTCCCTACTTGCTTCTTCTCTTTTACTTTTCTTTTTCTCTCTTTCTTTTTCTTTCTTTTCTTTTTTCTTTCTTTCTTTCTTTCTTTCTTTCTTTCTTTCTTTCTTTCTTTTTTTCTTTCTTTCTTTTTCTTTCCTTCTTTCTTCTTTCTTTCTTTCTTACCTTCCTTCCTTCCTTCTTCCCTCCCTCCCTCCTTTCTTCTCTTTTCCACTCTCTCCATTTCTTTTTCTATATTTTGGTGTACATAATGAAGGGAAAATAAAAATATTGCAAATTCTACACTAATCCAAATCAACAACCAACAATACGTGCACCAGCTTGAATAACAGAATTAAGTTTATACTTGTATTAGCATCTATACAATTTGTACTGAATACTGAAACATCACTTTCTATAGTTTCCCACAATTTCCATGCTTTACTAAACCTTTCTATGTAGATATTTTGATCCAATAATTTGTATTCCCCCCTAGGCAATTTACTATACTTAACTCAAGTCGGGCTTTGACTATGTCAGCACAGATAATTTTATTCTAGTTTGACTGTCATCAGACTCAGTTTTGGCATCATATTTCTCATTATGTAGGTATAACCCACTATCTATAGATGTAATTCTCAGAATGTATCACCCATTACTGTTATTTTAGTATGGATTCATCCTTGGACATCTGATCAGACACATCCCTGTCTTCGGTGAGGCTTCCTGCATTGGTTCATTGCCCAATTTACTTTATTTCTGTGTTGATCTTAGTTCACATTACTTTGATTCACTTATGCTACGACAACATCATTTAATACAATCTTTCATTTCATTATGATCATTATGGGTTGTATTGCCATCATCTCAAATCTAATCCATATCACTTTGAAGCAGGCACTTGTCATTGTATGTCCAAGTATAATTGTAGTTTTTCACAAAAGCTTTATTTAGATAAAATTAAGATACCATCAAACCCACTCATTGAAAATGTATGATGTGATGATTTTTAGTATATTCAAAGAATTGCACAACCATCACCACTATCTAATTTCAGAACATTTCCATCACTCTAAAAGAAATTCTGCACCCATTAGCAGTCACTCTCCATTACCTCTCCCTTGTATCCCCTGGAAATCATTAATCTGCTTTCTGTCTCTATAGATTTAGCTGTTCTGGATGCTTCATGTCAATGGAGTCATCCAATTCATGACCTTTCTGCACTGGCTTGTTTCACTGAGCCTGATGATATCAAGGTTCATTAATGTTGTAGCATAAATCAGTACTTCATTCTCTCTTTATTTTTTTTCCTTTTTTTAATTTATTGGGGTGATTCTTGTTAACAAAATTATACAGGTTTTAGGTGCACATTTCCATAGCACATCATGCCCTGGTATCTTGAACTCAATTACCCTTGTTATTAATTTCTCATATATTTATATTATTTTCCATTTGATTTTCTAAAGCTCTGGTTATGCTAGTGTTACTTTACAATAGTATTTGTCTGATTCATATACTTGATTTTCATTTATATTTTGTTCAGTTAAGTGTATACACACACATGCACACAATTTCATCTAGAGAAAATTGCTTAACCTCATTTTATAGCTTTTGGCATTTACTTATTGTTTTGATTGAAACTATTTTTAAGATTTTACAATTAACTTTATTAACTTTTAAACAATGGTTTGAGTGTATTGTCTTTGGTAAATTCATCAAATGTTATTTTAGCATAAATTCTTTTATTACATGATTTATGTAAATATATCTGTCTCCATTCACATCTTTCAGTTGATTTTGTCCTATTCCAAGTTTCTGTTTGAACCAGTACATTTGGTTAAATTTCACACTTTAATCATTGGTGAAGATATTATTGTACTTTCAATTTAATTCTAAATTTTTCTTTCATATTATCAAAAAATATCTAAATTTGATCCTAGATTCCATTTGTAGTCTCTCAATTTAAATAGATAAAATGATAGACTTTCACTTCATTATTTACAGTAGGAAGTTTTAATCATATTTGACTTTCATAGCATTTTACCCAATATTATTGTGTTCTCCCCCAAGAAAGGGTAAATGTGAGATATATTTAATTATCACAATAATAAGCATGAACTTTTAAATTGTGATGCTAGAAAAAATAATTGAAAACTTAAGTCACACGGCATCTTATTTTTTGCTCATGTGTTTTGTGGGGAACATACTTCTTGAAATTTTCTAGAGAAAGTGCTAGAAACCTACATATTATTTAGAATAATTTTGTCTTGTAGCTATAACATTATAAGTTATCTGTTGCATTTGGATTTTATATCTATAACGTTTTTATAATATTTGACTTACCTGTTATGTTTCTTTTATCTCCTTTTTGCCTTTACTGAAAACTATTGATTACATATATTTTTCTTCTTCTAATTTTCTTTTTTAAAATCAATAGTTTTTATAAAATAAAATCCCTAAGTAGTTGATAATATAATTTTTCATTTATTGTGAAATATAATGTTTATTAAAATATAGCCAAGGGCAGTAAGTTTTTATTTGATATTAAAAATCTGTCCCTTGAATATCCTTATTCATACATTGAATACAGACATGATTATGGGGCAGTCACTGGAAACCAAGAGGAGACAGAATAAATATTTAGACAAAAGTCACATTTTAAGAAAAGCTTTAAAAAGTATGTATCTTCTATGGCAGCATACAGCCACTGTGTCCAGCATGGCACTACCTACCTAAACATTCTTATTATGCAGGAAAAATAAAACTACCACTTATTCAGCAAAAAATATATATATTTCTGATAATACTCCTAATAGTTATACTAATGAAGATATTTGCATACTGAATTAATGATATTAAAATTATAATTATTCAATTTTATTTCCTAAGTTTCTTTTATTTTGTTAAAATTTTTAAATGACAAATTATAATAACACTAGATTTGGAATCAGGAAACTTTTTTTTTTAAAAAAATTTATTTATTTATTTTTAGAGAGAGGAGAAGGGAGGGAGACAGAGAGGGAGAGAAACAGCAATGTATGGTTGCCTCTCACATGGCCCTCACGGGGGACCTGGCCCGCAACCCAGGCATGTGCCCGTGACTGGGAATCGAACCAGGTCCGTCTGGTTCCCAGCCCACGCTCAATCCACTGAGCTACACCAGCCAGGGTGCTGGAATCAGGGAACTTTTCATCAGTGCCAGGACACAATCTTGAATAAGCCCCAATAAACATGGCAGATTTTATTTCTGCCTAAATAACTGGGGACTCTTAGCTATTCCCTGCTGAACCCTGCCCATGGGTGAGTTAAAAGTCCTTCGACACTGATAGCAGGCTTTCCTCATAGGATTTGATTTTGCCAATGGAAGTGGCCTACATTGTTTCTCCCCAAAAGCTGTATGACACACCACAACATCGTGGTGATTGCAGAGGGTGGTTGCACAGGGAGGTAGAGGAAGGTATAGGAGGATAAATGGTGATGGACAGAGACTTGACTTGGGGTGGTGAACACACTATACAGCGTACAGACGATGTGTTGTGAAATTATGCACTTGAAACCTGTATAATTTTGTTAACCATTGCCACCTCAATAACTTCAATAAAAAAGAAAGAAAAAGAACCACCATATACTTCTGCCAATGCTTATTTTATTTTTTTCCTGCCAGGATAAAAACAATGTCTGGGTACTCTTTCAGCTAGTTTCTTACAATAAAGAGTCCAAATCACACACTTGATGCACTTGTCACCTAAGAGAAAAATAAACCCGTGCTGATGTAAGCCACTAAAGTTTGCCAGCCATTTGTTACTGCAGCAAAAACGTGCTGGCAGCAGACTGACACAGCCTCTAAGCACTGCTCTGTGGAAGACCAGTAACAGTGTCCGATGTCCTAATTCCCAGATCTGGGCTTAGGACCTAATGAAATAAGATAATCAATCCTACGCTGTAACCGTGAACTGTTAAGGTTTTAGGCAACATCAATTTCCATGTATCTCATTTCATTCTTTATGCAAATTTTCACAACTAGCTTAGAGATAAAAAGTTATGAATGCAAATGTATCAGACTTCACTAACCTTCTGAGCATTCCCATTTCTGTTTACTTTGCCCATCTGTGTCTGCAGGTTGTTTATGATTTCCACTGGGCCCTTAGCATAGCAATCACAGTCATTCTGTATTCCCTATCAGGTAATTTCGGCATGCGTGCCATAGCTCTGGGGTTGGCTATATGTCTTGCTTTGTCTCTGCGCTGTCTTTTGCTTACCATTTGGTATGCGGCTTCATTTGGGGGGGGTTTAATGTGTACTCCGCCAAAGAGAAAGTCTGTGTGTTGTTGCTCTTCTATTTGTAATCTGCTGTTATTAGGTTGAAGCCATCTTTGTGTGGAGTTCAAATAGCGAGGAAAGAAAGCCTTCCGGAATATGAGGACTATGTCATTGTTTTCCATGGGCATTGCCTCTAACTCGTGCCTGTGTAAGTGTTTCTTGAGTTGTAGAGCTTTTCTCTGGTGAGGTAGAAAGGCTACAGGAAGCTGAGGTGACAGTGAAGCCATGTCTCCACCTAGGATAATGCTCTGATGAAGACTTTCACCTTGGAGAGTGGGCTTTTGTTATGGGGAAGCCTTTGGGTGTATTTCACAAAGATCCCTCCTTCCTCCTGCCAGGGGTCCAAGTGGAGGAGACCTGGCCTGCAACCCAGGCATGTGCCCTGACTGGGAATCGAGCCAGCAACCTGTTGGTTCACAGGCTGTCACTCAATCCACTGAGCCACATCAGCCAGGACTAAAATTGGATTTTTTTAATGTATCAATGATATAATTTGTAACAACTGGCAGTTTAAAAGTAAATATTGTAAGTATACTGGGAAGAAAATTATTCATAACAAAATTGTGATAGCTGGGCTCACAATAACTTAGTTAGAGACTGCATTTCTCAGCCTGCTTTGCATCCAGACATGGGGTACTGTGGGTGACATGTCAGTACACACCTTAACACATTAGGCAAATACTTTCTGAGGTGAATGTTGTTCTTCTCATGAGTTAGAAACAGGTAACTCTGGAAAACCCACCTCAAAAATACAGATAAGAAAAACACCCTAAAAAAAAGAAGAGCGAAAAATGTCAATAAAGCATTGACTCTCAAGAGCTGTATGAAAAAGAGTCACCTACACACCTGGTTCTACTCCATTCAGGATTTTTTTAGAAGATAAAAGTAGACATCTATCACCATAAATAATTGCATGTATACGTATAGATGCATGTATATATTCATAAAGCAGTTTACCTATTACCCAAGTTCATACAGATACTAGTTGAAATAGCAGATAAAAGAAGGACTGGAAATAAATTGAACAAAAGATGTGAAAGAATTAGAGAAAAAATTATAAACTTTTATGGGACGATATTAAAGAAGATATAAAGAAACAGAAATGTATACTAAGGCCATGAATTCAAAGTCTTCCATAATGAAAATATTTCAGACCTCACCAAACTCTTACTTTACCAATTGCTTCTCAATTTTATATGGAAAAGGAAAAACAAAGAATAGCAAGATACAAGGAAAGAAGAAGCATGAAGTAGGGAAACATGCCCCCCAGATGTGTACATATAATTATAATGCTTTTGTAGTCAAGGTTTAGCACAAGAGCCCAATATTCAAATGCGCAGAAGAGAGAGGTCAGAAAGTCACCCTCCAAATGTGGAAATAATATAAGAACAAGGCAGAATTATAGACCAGCATGAAAAGTTGGAATTTTCTAGGGAAACAGCTTATCCACACAGAAAAAAATGGCTGTCAATATGGAAAATTGGATTTTTTCCCAAAATTTCAGTTGGATTCAAGTGCAAATGTGAATGGAAAATTTTAAAATTCTTGAAGAAGAAAATCAGAATAATATCTTCATGTTCTCTGGTAAAGAAAAAATTCTTAAATTAGAGACTTTTAGGAAAACACTATTGAAAAGGAAATGACTGTAAATTTAATCATATTTAAGTTAAGATATCCTGTGTATTAAATAGTACATAAGGTTTTGGGAAAAGCCAAGAAGTGGGAGACAATATTTGCAAAATACATAACTGATTGGTATCTAAAATGTCCCAGCTTCAGTGAATCAGGGGAAAAAAAAAAGAACTCAGTAGAAAAACATGTAAAAGCTCAAATAAGCTCTTCACAAAAAAGGAAACCTAAATGGTCTATAAAGATAGTGAAATATGTGCCAGTTTATTAGTAACCAAGTATATGCAAAATAAGATTAAAATGAGATACTACTGCACAATTTAGCCAAATAAATTTTAAAAACATGAAATAGCAAGTGCTAGTGAGATTATAGATCACAAAGAATTTCTTTGACAGCTGTCGAAGGTGTAATTTGTATACCTCTGGGGAAAATACTTGGATAACATCTAATTAAATTATATATTCATGTATCCTAGCACTCTGTGTTATTATTTGTTAAGCCTGCACACTTAGAAGTATCTTGCATGTTTGTGCCAGAAGAAATAAATGTACAAAGTGACTACAGTAATCTAAATGTCAGTCAGTGGTAGATTGTTGGTTATGCTCATAACACAGAACAGCATGAAACAATACAGATGAATCCCACAAATACAATAATAAATAAAATAACCAAGCATGATTTTGTAAAATAAGTATTACTGAATAATATAATTTTAGAAATACTGTTATGACAACAATCAGGATAGTGATTATCTTACTTTGGATGGTGGACGTGTAACTTGGAAAAGTTGAACAGTGGGCTCCTGAGGTATCGGCAATGTTGTATTACACAGCAGTTTAATTACTGTTAACCAATAATAGATCCTTTAACTGTAGCCACAGGTTTTATATATTTTGTATCTATGATAAGTGTTTGTAATAAAGTTACAAATTATAAAGACATTCTAATGTATAAAAATGTTGTCTATTCTGTGTGCATTATGAGAGAGTATAGAGGAAAGAATACGGACATGGAGTTAGATCAAAGAAGCTTCAGGTCGTTTTTCCATTACTGTCTAGGTTTGGACTTTGGAGGCCTGAGACTCCTCATCTACAGAAAGGTACAGGCTCATGATCAGGATAAATAAGATCATCAAAAATGTTTATGGTTTGTTATCTTTGCAAAGATAACTGTTTTTGCACTTAATATTTTTAATGGCACCATCATTTATTTTTTAATTTCTCAGGCCAGAAACTGGCAAGTGAGACTTTTCCCCATTTCCTTTATTCTTCATTTCAGTTTGATCTGAAATTCTGGTGCTTTCTACCTCCTGAAGGTTCTACAAACGTCTTCTTGATTTCCTTAATGGCGTTTCTTATGTTCAGGCTTCTGTAATCTCTAACCTGAAATTATTTCTATGGCTTTAATATGGATTTTTCTGGCTCAGGCCTCATCGTATTCCTTTTTTTTTCCTCACAAGTAAGCAGAATGACTTTTCCCAAAATTATATCTGTTCGTATATTTGTACTCCTTAACCACTTCCAATGAATGATTCTCACATAATTGATAAAATCCAATTTTTACTCCATTTACTTTTTAATAAAATTATCCACGTATTTGCATATACATCTCTCCATTAATCCATCCATGATCCATCCATGTAGCCATCAATCTAAAACAAGATCAGCTGTTTACTCTGTCTTACCAAGCAGCTTAGATTTTGGAATTAACTATTGAAGCTGCCATAGTCTAATGAAGGAAACTTTCATTAGTCTACAATATCATCCCTGGAGTCTTACACTCATTTCTTCTCTTTAGCATTTATTTTGTCCAGAATATTGAGATTTTGATATCCATTGAGATCAGATTTGCTGCCCCTTGCCTTGTGATGGATCCTCTGTCTCCACAGTCTTTTTGTACTGATAAACAACCTTTTCAAACGTTAGTTCTGTGTGGTCGCATCTCTATAACATGCCTTCATTGATTGCCTTAGATATTTGTTAATCATATTCACTTCTTTTTTCTTTAGAGATTTCTATCAATAAATCAATTTATCATGTTCACCTATTTGTTTGACTGGTATATCACAAGATTTTGAGAATAGAAATGGGGAAACTCTTCTCCATATTCCCACAAACTACTTACAAGGCTGGTTGTCCCAGGCATTCATAGAAGATATACAATCCAGCAGAAGAGCTGAGAGCTTTGGCTTAGTCAAATCACATGTATAATTCTACACATGGCTAAGGTACAACTATATGGTTAATAATTTTGACGATTATTAAAATTTAACTCCCTTTTTATCATTTACAAATCTATACTTTTGACTTGTGAGTGCTTATTTTCAAGGCTTATACATTTTTCACCCCCTCTTCTGAGGATTTTGCAACTACTCTGTTTCCTGTACAGTCTGGTACTATTGGGAAACTCAATAAATATTGGAATAGTAACCATATAAAATGATTCATAGCCACAGTTATTTTTCTTTCTCTTCCCAAGACAACTTTATAAGCAGGAACTTTAAGGGAAATAATTTCATTATCAATGCCAGTTGAGCTTACAGTTTATAAAACTTTTCTATTTTCCCTGTCTATGAAATTTATGAGATACCAAATGTGTTTAGAAAAGTAATTTGAAGTAGCGCCTTGGCCTTAATATGGGAAGTACTAAAACCTCTAATTGTGTTTTAGGTAGTCGATCAACCTGACCTTGCTTTCATAATAGGACCAGAAAGACAGGAGGCATTTGCGTAGCGTATGTTCAATTTTTATACATTCTCAATATCATCTTTATTCAAAATGCCTATGCATTGCTAAAGTACGGTAAGACAGAGCCTTAATTCTGACTATTCCAAATTCATACTCTTACACCCTAAGTGCAGCAACCAATAAGGTTACATTTATCTGATCTGGAAACACTCTGTGTTATGGATTACCTTTAACAACAAGCAAAGACCTCTGAATGAGTCCATTACTCATCCACAGATGAAATTTCAGAGTCGAACAGTTTGTAAAAAATCACCATTTTTTATCTCCCTATGGCAGTTCCTTATGAGTACTTAGAAAATTAACTGGGAAAAGAGCTACATTTTAAAAATATTTTTTCTACATTAGCATGGTTGTTTTTCATAGAGGAAAATTAGATCATTCCCCACTCTGCAGCAAGTTAAATTTCCTCTGATGCTTCATGTGCTTTTGAAAGGAGTTCTATTTAGAAAATAAGAATAGCTTTCCTTTGATACCCCACCCATAGCGCAGCCATACAGTGCGGTTTAATTTCAACAGCGAATTTGAACAGAAAAGACAGCTTGTCTTTCTATCGCATGCCTTTGAAGATTAAAACGCTGGATGATTTAGATAACTTGTATTGAGAGGTTGAAAAAAAATGAGTACTGCAACCTACTTTGCATTCTCTATCCACCTGCAACATATTTATTTTCTCCGTGAATGAAGCTAGGATTCATTTCCTCATTTCACTTTGATGATTATGAACTTTTTACACAACCAAATTTTCTGCTGATTATAATTTGATGAAGAAAATGTCAGAAAAATTAAATCAACTCAAATGGCATTAGTCAGAAAAAATATACATATACATAAAGCCCTATGTACCCCTGTTCCATTTACTGTGGCCGCTAGGTTGCTCAGTCAAGGTTTCAGGAATAGAATGCAATGGTGCTGAGGCCATGGCTTGTGGGTATAGAGAAAATCACCTACACTTTCAGGTCTTTTCAAAGCCTTTACAAAGACATCTGTCATTGCCAAGTCTATGAATATTAATGCATGGGTTGTGGATGGGCTCTAATGCGGCTGATCTCCTTGGAATATCAATTCTGGTTGCCACATAGAGGGCTAGCAGAACGGGAGCGTCCCCACTACCATTTCTTACTTTTGGCAACGTGCTCCCTCAGGTGACATTTATGAAACTGCAGTTCTGTTAATGCTTGTGAGAAATACTAGCTGTCAGCGTATCTGTACTCAGTCGCTCCATCTGTTTCTTTTAATTCAATTTGTCTTTAATGTCCCAATCCTCTAATTATCACTTGTGTCATCTAAAATTTAATAAGGGAAGTCACATGTTGTGGTTTTGATCTTTCTTTGGGGTCTTTATTAAATAGAGTAGAGGTAAAAGTCTAAATCATTTGCATAGATTTTTTCTTGATTTCCTCAGAGAATGAAATCCCAAAATGGAACAAATGAACTCCCTTGTTTGTATGGAACAATTTCATAAATGTTGCTGCATTTCTGGATTCCATCTATGTATTGACAAATAAAACGTGTATTGTGTTCAAAAGAAATATTTAGGGAGAAGCATATTTTTACTTACCGCATCATTTGGAGGAAATTGATGTATTTGCCAAATTTAGTACTTTGTATTTAAATTATAGAATGGAAGTTAAGAACTCAGTATTTAAATTCCACATGGTAATAATATTTTAAAGCATATATTATGAATTCACATAGCCCTTCTTTCTATTATGTGTGGATTCACCTTCTCTGCTACAATATTTAAATTAGGAGACTTCAAATGCTCACCAGTGCAGAAATTGAAATTAACAAGGCACCTTTGTCATAGGACTCAGCCAAGTGAAGTTTTATTATCAAACTGTTCTATGTCCATGTAGTCAGGAATTACCTTTAAGCACTTTGCTTCATTTATTATGTACATATTGTCTGGTGTGTGCACCTCCATGCATGCATGTGCTTATATGACAGGAACCTTACTACATTTGGGGGACATTTTCAAATTATTTTCCACTAAATTTGAAGAGAACCCCCTACTTTATACATTGAGACTTTTGTTTCCTAGCTCTTCCATAGTACTTCTCTCTACCAGTTCATTCCTGTTTCTGGCTTACAATCATTTCTCTGACAATAGCTGAGTTTCCTTTGCTATGCATAGCAAATATGGCTTCCTCCATTAGGGTCTTTGTAACTTTGCCTTAGAGAGATTTTTGTCTTACACATCTGTAAAGTTTATTGCTTTCTCATCTAGAATATATGTGTATACTACATAAATATTATTTTTCTATTTTATAACATAGCAGCCAAGTGATAATAATATTAGTTGATATGCTATAAATAAAAGTAAAAATAATCTTTTTAAAACAGTAGCAATTATTTCTCATTCACATCCTAGGAAATATAGATGTTCAATTTATATAGAATAAAAAAGTTTTAATAACTCAATTCAAATACCAAATGAATTATTTTCCTCACCTTAATAGCCATTGTGTTTTCTGAATACTGATGACCTTGAAATATAGCTTTTTTAAATTTTTAATAAGACAGGTAATTAAGTCAACTTCAAATGGCATTGCACCATAAGACAAAGTGTCAGATTCAGAAGAAAAATTCTTAGTTGCACATTAAGCATATTTATTTTTAACTAATTAGCCAAAACATGTTTCCTTCTATTTGCTTAATTTTTAATAAATGATAAGCAATCAACTTTTAGTTAGAGCAGAACACACGCAGAAGTGAGTTATGCTCCTTCACTAATGAGACCGTTGTTCTGGACTGAACAAAGTACAAAGACTTGGTATCTATAAAAGCACAGCACAGATGAAGGATGGAAAGAGTCATTTCCTAATTAGCAAGAAAATTCTTCAGGCCTATATTTTCAGTTTGATCTGAATATCACCCTCCAATTTCACAGCATCCCCTCCATAATTTATATCCTAAATGGAATAAGCAAAGCGCTTTCTTCTTTGGTTAACACTCTTTCATAAATGGCACACTTCATATTTCCTTTCAAAGAAGGCCACCTAAAGGCCAAAGAGTATTTGGAGTATTTTCATATTTAAAGATCAATGAAATCCTTTATCTTTAGACAAAAGTGCTTTTTTATTTCAAAATAGTAAATCTTTAACTGAGTCAGAAATGTATGTTCGGTTATTTTCATCATAGTTTTTTTCTCTCCTTCACATCATCTCTTCCTTTCTTATCTTTCTTTTCTAAATGGTAAAAAGATAGAAATAAGCTTTCAATGGAAATTTTGTTCAAAAATAAATCAGAATCTTATTTAATGTTGTAGGGAAACAATTTATTATCACATGTAAAAGGGAAAAGCAATTAATTTATATTTATATAAATTTATTTATTTATAACTGTCTATAACAGTTATATTGGAAATACCTGCAACATGAAAGACTAAAACAATTTCCCACCTTAAACAACTATTTTTGTCCCAAAATTCAAATGAGAGAGAAATATTTAACAAAATGCTTACCATTTTAATATTAGTAAGCCAGAATAATATCTTTTACTTAAATGTGTTCTATTTAACTATTAAATATATTTCCTTAAGTTACTTTTATATATGTTAATATTCATATAATTTTGTTTCCAATTTTATTAAATATGTTCTAAAAATAAATATACCTGTCTTTTTCCATAAGAGCTAAAACTAGTAATAATCTGTCAGAAGGGATCATTCACTTGGGAGTGACATATCTCTACACATTTTAGAGTTAAACTTTATGAATAATTCACTTTGCCTTTCATTAGTTATTTGATTCCATATTTTATTAACTTTCCAGATTTATTTTTGCACTCCATAGTGAATGTGACCTACACGGGATCCACTAACATAAAAAAGCATGACTGGCACAGGTTGAAGGAAGAGCGGAGATCCAGCGTCACTTGAATTTTACAGACAAGGATGATGCTTAGAGAGTTAACGGTTCTCCCCAAGGTAACAGCAAGAGAGAAGAGTGAAGATAAAATTTAGGTGAAAAACAAGAATGTGAGGAAGGGGTGTTCTAAAACAACAGTTAAGTTCAAAATCACATTAGTGCTGGCTTAAAAATTAGTAACAGCTTAAAGTTGTAGTAATTTGTCTCCTACTGAATACCATCAATGCCAAAATATGACCCCTCAAGTATATCAGAGGGAAAAATGAAACAGTAAAGCAATTAATTTGACTTTTTGCTCCTTAAGTTCCCGTAATTACATTTTCAGAATTAAGTGAACTTATGTGAGGGCCTTACCGTTTTCCTTGGATGGTAAATGAGAATTTGTTTCACCTTGGAAGAAAAAAAAGGGACTCTTCATATTGAACATTAAACTCAAATAAAAGTTTCCCTGAAAATGATTAAGGAAACCATAGTCCCCCAAACTGATTATTTTAATGTCATGAATGTTTTATATATTCTAATATACTAAATTTCATTTATATTTACAAGACAAAAATAAATAAGTCTAGTGACTTTCTTTTTATGTTGGGCACTCTGGGATTGGGGGGAATGGTCGATGTGAATAAGACTTTTCAGTTGTGTGACTAACTTAAAGGAATTGATATTTTCTGTGTTTGTGAATGAAAGTAAGTCAATTACTTAAGTAATTAATATCCAACAAGATTCTCTCTTAGGTTTTATTGGAAAATATTATGATGGGAGTGGTTAAAAAACATCATGTGAGTTTTGAAACAAATAGAAAATAAATGAGCAGGATTCGAAACCTAGAGAAATAATGCAAATGAGAGATAAAAATGCCCCCTTCATTTCTACTGAAACTGATATTTGGGAATTGGATTCAATCTGAGAAAAATGTGCTCTTCATCCAAGAAGCCTAGAATATGAGTCTCTTCGCGTGCACACCAGGGAGCAGAACCCACCATGGCAGGCAGGAAATGGGCCAGAGGTCAGGCTGGCGGAGCTTCCTTCCCACAGAGGGGAGGAGACAGTAGGTATGGGGGGCAGATCTCAGTCCCCTGCGAACATTATGCCGTTTAAAAAGAGAAGGTACAAAACATGACTAAACTTGGTTGAAAATAAAAATTATCACCTTGTTATCTTAACACAATTTGTAAAAGTAGGAACTCCATGAAACTCTTTTGGAATTGCTCTACAATAAAGAACATTTGAACAGTTTTTTTAGTGGTTTTCAGGACTCCAGTTTCATAAACTCCACAATCCACAGTCAATAACAGAGTTAGAGTTCTAAAATACCCTTTTCCCACTTCAGTTAAATGGCTCACCATCCTCCTCAAGATAAAATCCAAATTCTTCCACCTAAAATATAAAAGTCCCCAAAAAGTGGCATTTCTTCCATTTCCATGCACTCCTTAGATTTCCTTCTGTATACTTTAAGCTCTGGCCAGACTGAAGCTTTCTCATTTTTAAAAATGTTTTATGCTCTTTATAATTTTTAAGATTTGGGGTATGCTATCCCTTGGGCCTAGAATGGTGTTCTGTGACTTCTTTATTTATCTACACTCTATTTATGCTTCTTTCTACACTCAGAGATCAATTTTGTTTTGAGACAAGTAAAATGTAAACAAACAAGGAAGGAAAAAGTGTTCTTTCCTCCCCAAGTTTTGTTTATTCTGCCCTCGTCTTCTCTGACACGCCATATTCCCACTACTCATTTATTAATTATCCTGCACTGTAATGTATATTCGCCGTGCCCTCCACTGAAGTTTTATGACCTGAACGAGTGTGTCCGTTTTGTTCAACACTTAACCAGTGTCTTCAGCAATGTGTCTGAAATATAGAAGGATGAAAATAAATAAGTTTAGAATGAATTATTGGCCGGGCTGCATTATCTTACAATGAAGAGAGTCATGACCTTTGAAAACAGTCTTTACATGAAACTTTCTGTAGGACAGAAAAGACATCAGCTGGCCAGTGAGTACCACTGGAATTTTTAACAGGCATTCAGGGAAATTCTGATGGTTGTTTCCAGGAATCCAGCCATTTGGGGGATATAAGTTGATATTCCTCAGCTATGAATGGGTTGAAGTAGAAAGCAGAAGATAAAGTCATTCAGAGAAAATAAAGGAGAATTTGAATTAGCAGCGTCAGGATACATGGTGGGGCCTGGGACTCCTGAACTAGGCGGAAGCTATTTAACTGAATGAACATGGGCTTACAAAGTGTGGAATAAAATGGAAAGGAGAGAAAAAAGCTGGTCCTCCAAAGGATTGCTGAATGCATATATAAACATATACCTTTAAACTTCATGTACAGAAAAACTACCTGTAACTGGTTAACTGCAACAATAATCCCTGTGCATTTTCACATACTTCACACTCAGCTATACCCGTCCAACCTCTCTGGCTTTCTTCATTGTTCCTCTGCTCCTTCCCCATTTCATGCTACCTTTGACAATCATTAAAATCACTCCTACACCCAATGGATCACCTCATCTAGGGTGTTTTTTGTCCCTCTGTCAAAGGATAATTGGAAATATCTCAAACATTTTTACCACATAGGGTTGTTAGTGCTACTGGCATGCAGTGGATGGACGCCGGGGATGCTTCGAAACACTTCACAGTGCACAGGACAATGTCCCTGCACCCCAAATCAACCAGCACTACATTTCAGTATTCCCCGCTATGCATGAGGAAGAGTAAATGACCTAGCAATTAAGTCATTTCTTAGTCTCCTCCTATCCCCATGGAATAGAGAGCTTTATACTGGCAATAATTTGAGAAGGAAAGAGAACAGTTGGCACTTGAGAATAGCGCTTAATAGTAATGCTTATAAAGCTCCAAATCAATTGAATTATTGAGTTTATCATGAAAATCTCAAAATTCAAAGCTATCAGAAAAGAGACTTTAAGTTAGGGATTTGTCCCCTCATTTCTTTATTAGTCTATCAAAATAACGAGTTCCTACCAACAGGGAATAGTTAATCATTTTGGTAGATAAAAGGTTTTGCCATGTTATGGCATTATCAAAAAAGAGAGAGAGACAACAAAGAACAGTGATAATATAGCAATAAAATATAGAAGAAAAGCATAAATAAGTATAATAAAAAGAGGATTACATTCATCTATGTGGATCAAAAATCATCTGCCTTGCGCTGATGTTTGCATTATGCCAGCTGGAATTTCCAGACAAATTGCTGCATCTTTCACAGATTAAACTAATGCTCCTGACTGAATGAATTCAGTTTATTGCCAGGGCATATGATGTAGAAATACTTAGACTATGGAAATCAGACAGATGGCTTGGCAAATTAATCCATAAGCAGCACACCATCAGTTTAGTCAATGACAGTGATGGAAGAGCGTGGTTGTTGATAGGGATAATCAGCGGAAATTTGAAGGTGAAAAAGATCATGAAAAAGGAATGGGGAAGCCACTGTTTGATTTTTATTATAAAGCTACTTGATACGTCCGTGATAAACAGACTTGACCTTTTATAAGTGACTAAAAGAGAAGAATTACACAATTCATTAACAAACAGGTGAACACTCAGGTATTTAAAACCGTGAAAACAGAGTCATATCTCTGCTCTAAGTACCCACCCAGAGTTTAAAACGCAGGGTTATTGTAGAGATACCCAATAGAGATGAGCATTCCCATTGTAAGTATTAGAGGAACTTTATGTGGACTTTGTACTATTTTAAATTATCACTTATAATCCATGGCTGTCTTTTCCCCCCCAAATCCAAAAGTTTTATTTGTTTGATTTTACAAATCTTATTTAAAAATTAAAACAACATAAAAACACATAAACACTAATGCAAGAGGATAATCACTAATAATTTGTTCCTAAAGATCCCATCCATGCTCATATATGTGACCATGCAATATATGCTATCTTCTGGAAGTTTTTACCTAAAGATATGTGGAAAAAATGAAAAGGACAAAAGTATTTTAATCTAAGTATACTAAAACAAGTTCCATTGAGATATTTTCTGTTTCATCAGTTAAGTATACAATGAGTCCATTTTCTGGGTATAAGAAGAAAATTATGAGTTTTGGAGATGAACAAGAATCTTATGTATATAGAACGAAATGTCTCTTTCTTTCAATAGAAGGAAGTTGACTAAGGTAACACCTAGCACATAAGGAAGTCTTGAATAAGGAAAAACCTAACATATTTTCCAATATATGCACACGATGTGGTGTATGGAACATATCAGCCACCTGCCTAACAAGACCATTTTATCAATATTTGATGTAAACCCACCCCCTCCAGAACTTAGTGACTTAAAACAGTAAAACCATATTATTGCTCATTAGGCGGGGGATTCCTTTTGGCTAGAACAGCTTGGCTTGGTACGAATGTTTCAAATTAGCCTCATGCAATGTCTGGTGATTGGTAGGTGTCAGCTCAGTGAAGAGATGACCTGACCGCATATGTCCCCTTACCCTTTAGTCAAAATACAATGTACCGATGCTTATCTCCAGGACGCTCATTTTATAGATATTCAAAACCAACATTCTCGTGCTCAAAATATTCACAGATCTTACTATTTTGCCCATAACTCCGAGGGAGCTGCCTTGATAGAAAGATGTGATGTTCCTTTAGAAGACTGTGATGGCACCAGCTGAATGACATTTCGTGGTACCGCGATGGTGTTTGGCCAGATACGGTACCTGGTCTGAATCAGTGACCAACATACAGTATCTTTCACACCATAGCCACGATGCAGAGGTACAGGAAATGAAACAAGAAACTGTGTGCTTTATGTATTACCTATTTTCATCTAAGGAAGACATATTTTAAACAAGTAAAGTCACTGGTCCATTGGCAGAAATTTCTACAAACGTTGGCAGCTCTTCTGACCTAGCCATTACCTCTCTTTGTGATTGTAGTAGTGGATTCTCAGATTTCCCCATGATTGCTCACTTCTTTCTCTCTCTACTTCAGTGCTGAAGATCAACATTATATATTAAGTTTATTTCTGATCTTTCATCACGATCACACAGACATTCTCTCACCCCACTCCACACACATTTGTGGAACCTCTAGCTCCTATATGCAGTCCTTACTTGCATTATACTTGCCATGACTCTTATTTTCTTACGAATCCAAACACATGTAAAAATTAACTAGCTGGATAAATACAGAAAAGCATGTTAGATGTGGACCAATGAAGTGTGTTATGAATCAGTGTTTATAATGGACTTAAATGGGACCTAAGTAAGGTTTAGAGAAAAACATTAAATCAGCCAGATATGACTGTGTCACCGTCAAATGATTCCCTTGATTGAACTGACACTATTTACACAAAGACTACAGGAAATGAAAATCGCAAAGGAGGCACATTAGACAGTCTCTTTGTCTTTTTTAAGTTAAGAGCATGACAAGGATAACTGCTGTCACCACTTCTACTCACCTTTGTACCTGAGCAACACAACAAGAAAATATTTAATGTAAAAATATATACATAGTAATAAATTCCAGTTACTTGTTCTATTTAAGTAAAGAAAAGATGACAAGACAGTTGTTGAATTGTTTATCAAGGGAATAAGAAGCCAATATACATACGGATATAGAATGGATTAAGCCATGATATATTTTTGAGTAGAGAAAAGTTTTGGGAAAGTTCTTTGGGAGAGTGGAAAAGTGAGTAAACTAGCAGAATGCAGTTATGTCCGAGACAGCACACTTGAGAGAATGCTTGAGATGCCTGGACTCGGATAAAGAGACACTAATCATTGGGTTTTCCTTTTTTTTTTTTCTGTCTGTCGACTATATTCAGCTGTTTGGATACACGTGTGGAGAGAGACACAGATTTACGGGTATTTTGTTAGGCAGTGCAACAGGAGGGCAGGGAAGGCAGTTGAAGAAGTGAGTGACATCCAGTGGAGTGATAAACACTGGATGCTACATGAGGTGAGGAGAGACATGGAGATAAGAAAGCGCACAAGCACCTCTATGTTCATGGCAGCCTTATTTACAATCGCGAAGGCATGGAAGTAGCCCAAGTGACCATGAGTAGATGAGTGAAGAAAACAACTATGGGACATTTACACCATGGAATACTACTCAGCTGTAAAAAAGAAGAAAATTTTACCTTTTTCAACAGCATGGATGGATCTGGAGTACATTTTGCTCAGTGAAAAGAGCCAGTCAGAGAAAGATAAATACCATATGGATTTCTCTCTTATGTGGAATCTAATGAATAAACTAAATGAACAAGAAAATGAGACAGACTCATACACAGAGAGCAGGGTGACAGCTCTGGTGGGGGGCAGATGGGGGCAGAGGGACTGAGCAAAAAGGAAAAAGGGCCCGGCTGGTGTATCTCAGTGGATTGAGCGCGGGCTGGGAACCAAAGGGTCCCGGTTCGATTCCCAGTCGGGGCACATGCCTGGGTTGCGGGCCAGGTCCCCAGTGAGGGCCATGTGAGAGGCAACCATACATTGCTCTTTCTCCCTCCCTTCTCCTCTCTCTGAAAATAAATAAATAAAAGCTTTAAAATAAAAAAAAGGAAAAAGGACATCAGTGTTGTGGGGTTGGGGGAGGATATAAGAGGGGTAAATGGTAATGGAAAAATTACAATAAAATGCAAATAGAAAACAAATGAAATGAAAAACAAGAAGACGAATATAGTATGTAGGAAAAGAAAGAATTGGAGTCAAGAGGTGAGATCAGTGTATTTGAGGAAGTAAACGTGAAAGACAGGTAGCTGTCAAAGAAAATAAAATAAAAATGGAAAGTGGGGAAGTGGCACAATTGTAAGCATTTAAAAATATATTTTATATCATTCTTCATTTTACCCTGCATCTTACCTCCACAAAAATAAAATAAAATAAACACAAGGTGTTTAAAGATAGGTGTTCTAGAAGATAATTATAAGCTTTAAATAATTTCCCAACAAAGAAAAATTAAGGCTTACATTTTGCACAATCCAGGAAAGCAGATCTAGCAAAACTTGATGTTTTTTTCTTATTTTCAGCATATTTCTTTTAACAGGATAGAAATTTTTACAGTGTTTGTATTTTTAAAAATTGGATGAATATCATGGGATAATAGCATCAAAAATTTTTTAAAAACCTCTTTTCTTGAAGAATGTTTCTGAAATCTGGGGAAGCGTTCTGTAGAGAAAATGAGATTGCATCTAAAGAATATGAACAATATTCTGTGTCCCTGCTGGTGTCCAAACTTTACATTAAAATGCAGCTTTGCAAATAATTACCAATTTTTAGCAACAAATATATGAAAGTTCTGCTTAGCTTTGTTACTGCAGAAATGTCCCTGAGTGACTTCATTTTGGATACACTTTCTTTGTTGGAGTTCTCTAAATGTTCTTGGAAAGCTATACCAAGTAAACTATTAAAACAGCAACAAAGACGACAACTAATGAGGACAATGCTGATAAAACAGACCCTTGGGTTGAAAGAAATTAGACATTGTTTACATCATTGCTGAAAAGAGACACTTAGAAGTCCATCCTTTTTAGATGTCAGCTTAATAGCGATGTTTACCTCATAAAACAAATGTTTAGTGTCTTCTAATAAGTAACTCACTTATAAATACATATATTTTGTTTGCATAATTGCCCCAGAGCTATCTGCCCCACTTGTAAAATGATAATATGAATGAAAATTCAAGACTTAATGAAAGCTACATTTCTAATGTTAACTAAATTAGATTCAGTCTTGACTTTCCAAAGTCTGTGTAACTTTATGACAAGGATATCCTTGCAGATAAAAAGATGCCATTTTCATTCTGTCTTTTATAACACTTCAAACTGCTTAACATCCTAAAGATGGCCTTGAGGGTCTTATATAAATGGAAGAAAAAATACACAGGTACACTTATAATTACTTTCCTATCTCACAAATTGTCTTCCGAAATCTAATATGATAAAGCCCTTAAGGTTTTGGAAAATACGCTGAGTACATGTTCCAAGATTTAAGGAATTTGGATCTGATTATTGTTTTTCTAATCTTTTTTGATGAAAATGTGTATATAACCCCAGCAAATAAACTGTAGAGTATGTAAATGATAACAAGAGCCAAAGATGAAAAGAAAGAAGGCTGAGGACTCAAAATCACTCAGAATATCATCTTCAAATTCTGCAACTATGTAGGCATCGAAGAAGAAAGAGACATCATGGTATTTTAGAAGAAAAAAAATATCTTTCAACTCTAAAATTAGAAATATCAAACTATTGGCTGTTTTAAAATAATTGTGTGAAATGTTATTAAGAATTTCTGTCTAGTTGGTTAGATACTTTAGCAGGTAGAGACGAATGAAGGAAACATCAATTCTAAATCTTGCCACTTCGAACTTTTCACCATATTAATGAGCCCCCTCAGGCCCTGGACTTTGTAAAGTGTGCTTTGTACGCAGAGTCGCAACCTTTGAGGTAACATAATGCATGCGGACAAGTCGGTGGTGAAGTGTTTAGCTAACACAACCTGACAAATTAGGTGGAATAGGCGTGGGTTGGGTGGTAGCTGTGCTGCTATTTGGCGATGTAATCAGTGGTATAAATACCTTGAAGGGAACTCCTTCAGGATGGCACAGCACCACAGGCCACTTCTGCTCCAGAGCTCTCTGCACCCTCTTCAAAAAATGTACCTGCTTTCCTGACTATTCTGACATCCTTGCCTAGGTCTCTGTCTGCTATCAGAGGCAGATTGCTTGCTACTTTAAAAAATTCATTTAGTCAAGTACCAAAAAGCCAAAATGTATAAGATTAAGAAGAATGGTGCACAAAACTAAACTTTCTCAGTTATAGAAAATTAGTGTAGTTCATTTCTTAGCATCTATCTATCTCATCTATCTATCTATCTATTTATCTAGCTACCTATCATCTATCTATTTATCATTTCAACTCTATTTGTAAGTGATTTGATAGGAATTTGACTTTGGGTGTAACGTAATAGTCTAATTCTTACTTGAATTCTTTTCAGATAGATACTTTTTGCATGATAGGAGGCATGCACTTTCTCTGACCTGGTGTAAGAATATATGTCAAGAAAATTATGGCTACCTTCTGGCACCTACGATTTTATATCAAAATGTCCTTTTTATGCTTAAGTTGTTAAAGCATATCTCAAATCAGGTTCCATTATCCATATAAAAGTGTTCTTAAAAGCTTTCTGTAAAATAGCCAGGGCCAACTTTATATCTACAAATCAGTTTAAGCAGGGTTAAGTTTGTGGTTGTGTTAAAGAAAAATCAACTTATGTTTAGAATTATAAGGGACAGGTAACACAGGATTTTAACAGAGCCAAAAACAACTGTCTTCATGGAATGAAGAGAGCACGGATTTTCATCTGAGAGAGACAAGTGTTACTCCTCTGACAAAGCCCCACAATCATGTAATAAACATAATGTCACTTGACTAATGATGTGTGTGTGTTTGAAAATAAGTTACTCTTAGATATTTTTATAGTCTTAATATAATTATTTTAAGATATTACAGTGAAAAGTTTAGATATAAATAAAAATTCTAACCTTTCTAAAATTTTAGTGTAGGTCTATCCCAATATGTTCTTGCTCTTTACTTCCAGATGTCCATTTCTTTCTAAAGCAACATAATGTTTAATAATCAAAACATTATTCTTATTATTCAGAAGGTGAAACTAAGGCTTTAGAGATATCCTTTATAAAAATAAATTTTACTCATTGAGAAGATGTTGTCTCAATAATTTAAAAAGTGTCCTCATTGCATTTTCAAATGATGATTATACATTTATATTAATTATAGTTTTAAAATCAAACCATATGAGAGGAAGGAGGAG